>SJXQ01009952.1:0-12127 GCA_006408695.1 Aepyceros melampus
AATGCGAATTTGCTCTATGTCTCAGGAAGCTCAACCAGGGGCTCTGAATCAGCCCAGAGGGGTGGGATGAGGAAGGAGATGGGAGGGAGGTTCAAGAGGGAGGGGATATATGTATACCTATGGCCGATTTATGTTGAGGTTTGATAGAAAACAAAATTCTATAAAGCAATTATCCTTTAGTTAAAAAATTAAAATATTAAAAAAAAACAAAAACACTTGACTCAAAATCATGGGACAGAAGGCTGGCTGGCTTTTTTAGAGATTTTAGATTGTGGCTATAGGTGTGCTGAACTTCTTTAATTCCATTTTTGTATACAGAGATTAGAACATATCAGGAGAATAATATACTTGAGTATTTACTATGTATCAGGCAATGCTTACATAATCAGTCTATTTAGTTTTTCATAGCCCTGATTTACAGATAAGAAAATTGAAGTGCAGAGGGATTCATTAGCTTATAAAATGTTTCACAGCTAGCAAACAGTGGACTCAGGATTTAATGTAATTCTAATTCAGAACTTTCAGCTAGACTCAGTTATAATGAACTACATTATCTTGGCAATCAGTTCTGTAACTTTATTACTACTTCAAAATTCTCCAAATCAAGCCATCTATAAAACCTAAGCCAAAAAAAGCGTTGGAAGTGGTGGGGGGTGCATTATAAACTGACACTGAAGTACAAACAACTTAAAAAAGAATTCAAACTATAAACTACTACTTTTAGACATTATATAGTTAGCTACCCTCACTTTGACCCATATTTGATCCCTATATCTAATGTCTTTTTAAAGACTTGAACATATGTATACATTTTATCAATAAGAAATGGTACAAATAATAATATCAGTGGCAGAATAAAGAATTTTTCAATATACCATTAAGTTAATAGTCATACTATTTAAAACTAATAGGTAAAGTTCCTCTATAAATCTTTAAAGCAAACCTATGGTCATACTGTTTCAACTACATTCTTTGTCAACTTGTGATTTAGTAAGTAAGAGTTTACAGATTTTGAGTTTTGGTAAAACCTGAAAGAAGTGCCTGTGCTGCAGGAAGAAGCCTATTCCAGTCTAGGAAATGCAGTTCTGACATGCAGACAAACAAGTCATACCTCTTTGGAAGGGACTGTTTCTATTACAGAATTCTTATCAGTACTCCATAGTTCTCATATCACTGCACTGTCCTTCTGAATATATCAGTCTATTAGTTCACTGAGGCTATTTTACCTACTGGTAAGTTTGTCTCTCCCCAAGACCAAACTCAGAACCTTAAGTAGACAAGCACTGCGTATTTGATTAAGATTAGAGGCAAATGATTTACTTCCTTCAGGTATATCTGATAAAATATATATATATATTTTATATATATATATATATATATAGCCTATATATATATAGGCTTCCCTGGTGGCTCAGAGGTTAAAGCGTCTGCCTCCAATGTGGGAGACCCGGGTTCGATCCCTGGGTTGGGAAGATCCTCTGGAGAAGGAAATGGCAATCTACTCCAGTATTCTTGCCTGGAGAATCCCATGGACTGAGAAGCCTAGTAGGTTACAGTCCACGGGGTCGCAAAGAGTCGGACACGACTGAGCGACTTCACCTTCACCTTCACCTTCATATATATATATATATATATACACACATTTTTTTTTCTTACCAAAAAGAATGATTGTGCAATTGATGAACTTTCTTTTGTACACAGTAAAGTTTTCTCACTGTTTTTGGATGACTTTATTGGACCTCCAACTCCACTGTTTAAGGATTCAGGTGATGAAGTTTTTGGATCAGGTGATACTGATTCTGCTACACAGTCACAATCCTGAGTAAAGTCCTTTTCTGTTATTTTCTCTACACCTATATTGCCTCACAAAATACAAACAAAAGAGATAACAGTTGACATCTTCAGAAATAGTATTAAATTCTAAAAATATAATAATTTAGCAAATTCCCAAATTTTAGCTATATTAGAAGATAAACTTTCAATATATCAAGATAAAATTATATGCAAAATATTTTATAAGACTTAAAAATTATTGCTCAATATAAAACATAATTATAACAATAAGAACTTTCAAAACATTTTCAAACAAAAATATCTATAGTATGGGCTGTACTATAATGATCAACCTAATTATTATCTTGAGTATTCTAACACCATAGGCAGGACTGAGATATTAAAGTCACAGAATTTTATGGTTAGAAATGGCTTGGGAAATCATCTCATCTAAATCTTTTATATGTGGATGAGAAAATTCATGACTGAAATAAGTCTTGGTGTAAAAAATTCTCAGAAAGGTAGTTTTCAGATCAAATCAGGGCATGTGCAACTGTCTTCTGAATGTGTGCTTGTCTGAGATGACAGTGGTCCTGAGCATTATGAAAACATTTTAGAAAAGAACAAAATAACTACTTTAGAGGAAATGTACATTAACTGGTATAAACCTTCCATTTTAGCTAAAATGACACTTAGAAATGCTTTAAAATATCCATAAAGGGAAAAGATATTAAAACTAGATACTTATTTTTATAGTTTCTATACTGAATATACCTATGTCAGAGCTCCAAAGAAAACTTTTTTCTTTGCCAGTTATTTTTAAATAAAAGCAAAGCCTCAATTGTTCATGAAGATAATCCACTGTGAGTCTACAGAATCAACATGATATTCCTTGGGGACTTTTGTCAATGAAATTTAAAAATGAGAAAACAGAAAGCCCCATCATTATTTCCATTTTATCTGGAAAAAGTATTTGGTCTTTAACTTCCTAACTTCAGTGTCACTGTAATATTGTTACCAACTAGCCTTAGCAAGACCAAGTTACTTACTAGTTAACTAACATAAAAATGAAGATTTGACTACTAAAAATCTTAAATATACCCCTCAAAAATAGTCTTGAAATTGTGTTTTCACATAGAGATATAATATAGAAATGGCTTGGGAAATCATCTAAATATTCAACTAGAAGGAAAAAATGATACTGACATCTCATTCTTCTATAGATGATGGACTCCCTGATAAAGACATAGGAGATGGGTCAAGACTATTATCTCTTCCAGCATCTTTCAGGAGAGATGAGATTTTCCATTCTTTTGATACATCCTTTTGTGTTTTGGCAGTAAAGGAATTCTGCTGTTTCTTTGGCAGTTTCATGGTTTTGCTTCTGGAATGAATCTTCTCCTAAAAATATTGATAACTTTCAAATTATTCATGAATGTAAATGATTTATACTTAGACACATAAAACAATTTAAATTACATTGAAATATTTATAAAATGCCTTATTTCACTACATACAGGTATAACAGGGGCCTCAACATGTGTAGTGAAGACTTTCTAATATACTAGAAAGCATATGACAAATTCACAGGAGAGACTATAAGAGACCATAAATATCCTAATAGATACAAATAAAATGCTATAAGAGTTCAAAGAAAATGATTTTCAGTTTAGGGAAATCAGAGTTCCTATATTTCACTTACAATTTTAGAATTCAAAATTGTTTACAATTGTTATCAATTTATGTTTTCTCACATAGGTTAAATCTTAAAAAGAAATGACAAGATAAATCTGACATTCTTACAAAAATGTATATTTAATATTTTAAAAGGGTCTTAGAAGCTACTAATTTGAATTGTATTTACTTACCTGTACTAGAACTTTTTCTTTAAATGAACATGAAAATTCTTGTTCACCCTCTGATTCTGAATTTGAGAGGTCTTTATAATTTTTTTTGGTTTTTGCTGCTCTTCGTGGAAGTCTGGTTCTCCCATATGCAACTGTCTCATCTACCTTTTTGGTAATGATTTTGTTGGATGTCTTTAGAAGAAAAATTCCTGAGTATATTAGATCAATATTTTGAGATACAAGCTATTTGCTATAAAATTGACACTATGACAAAATCTATATGAATATTTGTAGGAATAAAAAGATTCTTGATTAATACTTTTAAAATGACTGGATTTTCTCTTTTCATTTAAAATATATTCTTTATCAACTTTTTATCTGAATAATTAAGTTCTATGAGGTCTGATATATATTATGTAACTTAAGAGAGAAAGGAAAAGCTGTCAAAAATATCTATAACCACAGAGTAAAATAGACTTAAAACTGTAACATAATTCAAAAAGGCAGAAGTAAGTGTGCAAAGCTTGAAACAATTAAAGGAAACAAGGAACAGATACCAATGATAAAATTATGAGATGAAAAATTATATTTTTTCATTACAAGGGGAAAAATATATAATTTTAAAGGGATGTTCAAACACAGATTTCCTGGTTTTACCATTTTAGATCTTGGTTGTGCCCTTTCCAAAGATGGTCCTGCAATTCAAGAAAATAAGGTTAAATTTTTCAAATAGACAAGAATTGACATTAAAAATTGTTAGAATATGTCTGCAAATAAGTTAAAATCATAAAAATGAGAATGTAGCTTCAAATGCATTCAAAAATTTAAGTCTAATTTGGTACAATATGAATTACCAACTTCCCTTCTCCTTTATATTATGAATTTTTAAAGAAACAAAAGAATATGTAACATACACTATAAAGTCAATACCCATGAATTTACTGTTCCATTTAGGAACTAGATTATGAATAATACTGAATCTATTTTGTGTACTACCTTATAAGACCCTGTATAGCCTATAGCCTTCTGCCAAAAGGCCATCACTATCCTTAAATCTGTTTCTTAGTCACTTGACCTTACAGTTTTACTTCATAGATATATATCACTAAACAATACAAAATAGTCATGTCATGTAATATGATTTGCTTTATTTTTCACCCATCATTATGTTTCTAAGATTTACCCATATTATTGAGAATTGCCTCAGTCCCTATTCCTTTTTTTGATTTCTAGCACAAGTTCAACTTTCTAAATATTCACTGAAGCCTTAAGAATTGGGATAATCCAAGCCAAGGAAATAATGAAATTCTGGAAGAAAGGTCCTCCAATCCTGGCAACAAGCCAGCTTGTACATATTGGCTTGTCATTCAGGTACATAAACAAAACCACTCAAAAGTGTTCAATTTTAAGATATTTACTGATTACAGTATTCTAACCTTTAATAACTCACCAAGATTTCTAGTCTATGTTATAAATGTCTTTACTTACACATCTTTCCACCAGACAATAGCTCCTGACTATATAATCTTACCATGTTTCTCCTTGGCTTGTAACACACTGCTTCTAAATCCACACACTGTGACTAGAGCCAGCAGCATTTTTCAATATTTTCCTACAAGTCTGACCTACATTTCAACTACTCTGACACGGCACTTTCTGTGTACACTGTACTATTTCATACTGTCTCATACATGTGATAATCTTATCACTTCTCTTCCTTATGAATATGATTGAACTCTCATCTGTTTTCTAAATTCAGTCACATTTCTAAACATATGCCAAAGTTCATTCCCATTTCCTCTATTTTTATTTCTTTGTAAGCCATCATTCCCTCCCTCAACTCCCACAGGTCACTAACAATTATTTTTATCCTGAAATAAAAATTGATTCCCTTAAAATAAATATAAACTTAAAAGCTTAGTTATACTACCTTCTTGTAAAAATGGAATATATGAAGTCTTTGTGGTTTAGAAAATACTGAAACAGATGTTAAGCTATGAAAATGGACATTATGTCTAGCCAAAAACATATACCTCAAACACTTATCCAACTACTTCAAGAGATTCACTAAAAGAAACAGAAGATTTATGCCAGGAAAACATTTTGTGAAAGATTTAGACACAAAAATGTCTGCAATAAAATTATTTTCCTTTCAATAAATTTTTATTGCATCTCTATAAATTCCTAAAATGTGGTATGTTGGATGTAGCTGGGGGTGGGGTGCTGTCCAAAGTTTGATTTTGTTTAGGGTGCTGGTCTCATGAATATTTAACACATTAAATAATTGAAGAACAGGCCATGAGTAGATGAACAATGAGAGTGTGTCATGAACCAAAGATTACAATAAGCCATATTTTGTGTCCCTAAGATCCAAATAAAAAGATTTAAATATAACCCTAGTATCAAAAATCATAAAACAAGAAAAATCATTGTGTGTTTTGATATATCTCATTCATAAGGGTAGGCAATTATAAAAAGTGATTTCTTACTTGATTTCTTCCCATTTTTATGTTTTTTCACATTTTTATTTCTGCTGTAGTCCATCATCAGTGGTTTTGATTTTGGTTCTCTTAGCCAGCTAATATCAGTCTTGCTGTCATCACATCTATATTCTGTGTCACTATCACTAAAGGGATTTTTCTTTTTACAATCTGATCCAATCTATATTAAAAAAAACAATCCTTATAATAGATGACGTAATCTGGCTTGTTATATGTCATACAAAGCAAGTTAAGCAAAAAAACAAAACAAAAAAACGTACCAATAAACTCAGAAAAACTAGTTCATTACTTTAGCAAGCTAAATAATCCATTTGGCATTAAGGACCTATCCAATACACTCTAAAATCTAGATCAGAGACTAACGTATTTTGCTGTCCATGTTGTTATTAATTAAAAGTTAAAACAGCTTACTTCCACAAAGACAATCAGAATTGTCATACTGTCTATTACTAATGATTACAAATAGCTCAGAGACCATAAGAAAAGATATAACAGGAACATGGATAATCTCTCCAAAGTAAAAAAAAAAAAAAGTGATCCTAATATTTTTGTGTTCCAGTTCTGTGATAATCTTTGGCACTGAAAAATTATTAAAAACAAATATTGATTTAATAGATACATTAGGATATTAACTTACTCTTTTATCTTTTGCTTTGAGAGAAGATTCAGGTTCATCATGATTCCTTAAACCTACCCTTAAACAAAAATATGCATTAATTTTAATCTTAATTACTTGTTTTTTTTAAGGTGAGTGGACAGTTATACCTGTTTTCTTGGAGTTTTCTGCCTTAACTCTTTCACTAACTCCCTATATAATTATGCCCAAGTCACTTACTCTCTGACCTCAGTTATTTACTAATTAGCAAGGTTAGATGAAAAGATTACTAAGTCCTTTCAGCTGACAACTAATATTAAAAGTGTACAGACTCTGCATATTAATTTCAGAAGTAAATGTAAAATAATAGAATCATAGTAGGAGTAGTCAGGACAGTAGCATGTTATTCACTCTTTCGATATGTTAAAATGTCTCCAACAAATTGGCAGGAAATATTTAAGAAAAAGAACAATTGAGGAAACTGTATTTTAAACTGACCCATCTAATTATAATAAAAATACCTACAATGTTATTGAACTATCCACACAGGCTTCTCCAGCTGTAGCTTGAAATTCTTGCATCTATATTGTGAATAAGCATTAAAATTTTTTTCTTAGTGTTAAAAGGTAAAGAACAAAAGAAATTAACATAAAAATCTCATTTCTATCACTTCATATGAGACAAAATCTTACTAAAATATTTTTATATTTAAGAAGAAAGCTAATAATATAAACTATATTAAAAACAAGAGTAGTAATTTTAAATTTTGCATCAGGAAGGAAAGTGACTTTCTTGTTGCCCCAATTACTCATTTCTCTCTACTTCAGTCCAAAAGGTTTGAAAGAAAATCAAAAACACCTAGGTTGGTACCAAATAAATTTAAAAAAATTTAATAATATACTTTAAAGCAAATATATGTATAAGAGGATGGAAATCAGAAAACATACTATAATAATTGTATGGTAAATATAAAATAAATACTGAATAAATACAAAATAACTTCTGATTTCTAGCTTACTCCAAGTTTAATAACAGGCTCATCAGCTCCACTCAAATTAAAATTGTAAACATCATCCCTGTAAAAATGAAGAGAAACATTAACTCCATTATACAATAAAATTTTTCTTCAAATGTGAAAACTTTTAAGATTTATGAAAAATTACTTACAATGGGCATTCCGAAGTAACATTAACAAAAGTAGTCTTCAATTGTCTGTAACGTTTTTTCTGAACCTTCTCCTAAGTACAAAGAAATTAACACAAAACCATTCATACTTGTACCTTGCTTGTCAAACAGTATATACAACTAAAGTTTCATATATTATTCTAATGGTGTTTTCATTAATATAAAATTTACATTTGTGATAGTTTCTTTAATTATCACACTTTATATATATAATGATATATAAAAAGACAACCAACAAGCACCTGCTATATAGCAGACACAGGGAACTATATTCAATATCCTGCAGTAATCTATAATGGAGAACAATCTGAAAAAGAATATATATATGTGTGTGTGTGTGTGTTTATATATACTACATGTAACTTTGCTGTATACCTAAAATTAACACCACATTATAAATTACCTATATTGCAATTAAAAATGAATAAAGGGAAAAAAAGAATAATACCACCAACCTCAGAGTTTTACAAAAATAAAATAAATGTATATAAAAAAAATTGAAGACTTAAGTACTAAGAACATAATAGAAAATATTATAAATCAAATACAAAATTAATACCCTTATATCTTTAATATTTATAGACCTTATTGTATATAGGTAAATGACCTCTCTGGTATTCTGAATTCAGTGATTCTAGGATTACAAAACAAGCATGCTTCTACTCCCCTCCCCCACCTGCCTACAGCCCCCCCCCCCGAGAATCTCATTTGCTTTAACTGTTAAATAAAAAACCTTGGGAGAGGCTAAGATTTATGCAAAATCTCAGGTGAATTAGTCAAAACTGTATCAGCCAACTATTAATATATTATTAGGGAAAAATGTATGTAAATTTACTCCTATAGCCTACCGCTCAAAGTATATTCAATATGATCAAAAAGTAAGCACAAAAGAAGTAAAATAAAATCTCAACATATTTAAGTAATTATGTTATTGACATAATTTAACTATATCACTAAATGATTGATTACTGATCAGAAATAAAATCTAATTTAATATCTGGAAGTTGGAAATATTAAAACTAAAATATTCATTTTAGTTGTGATTCCTCTTCAATTTTATTTATTTATTTTGGCTATTTTATAATAATTTGCATTATTCCAGAAAGTTTATCCTTCAATATTTTACTCTTTTAATTACTTATCTGACTTAACCTTTCCAAAATGACTTTTACCAGTGTTTAGATACATTTGCTCAATTCATCTTTTGCAGGTCAGTTTTGCTAGGTATTACAGAAGATACAAAAATTAGCAACCTTATTAAAGAAGGTACAAATGTGAGCAAAGATCTTACTTATACAGGATACAAAGATGATTCTAAACAGTTACATTCTAGAAGACAGAAGAGAGAAAGAAAAAACTGCCAACAGTGAATAAAATATCAAAAAAGGGACAACAACACTGCTGCACAGATTCAGAATTCTTGCCCATTTGGATTTTGAGTCAGGGCACCTTAGAAAGTTTTCATGGAGAAGGCAGACTCTGAAGCAAGGTCTGCAAGGAGAAATAAAGTTCTGACGCTGAGAAAAGAGGTTAAAGAACCTGGTGACTCACTTCAAAGTTCTTTCCAAGGGGGAAGAAAAAGAATAAACACAGGAAAGACACTTCAAGGAATCTTATTCTGTTTCAGCTAAACAAGACATGTCTAGGAAACTAATATTGGGAACTAATTCAGACTTTTAAGAGGTCTAGGGGCCAGCTTAGGTCTCTACCTAATTCAATAAGCAACAGAGACCAAAGAAAGATTTTTGAATAAGAGAATGACATGACTGAAGCTGTGTGCTTTGGAAAGTAAAAAAGCTAGTCCTGAGGGTAACGAATGGATTGGCACAGAGAAAATATTAGCAATAAAAAGAATTGCATAAAGCTGGGGATTAGAAATAAAAAAAACAAACTGGAGTTGGATAGTCAGGAGAAGGAAGATTTAAGAGGAAATTACAGAAGAATCTCAAAACTTAAAATTAAGTGGAGATAACTGTGATGAATAAATCAAAGATAACTGATATTTTAAACCTGAAGAGTAAATGCTTCTAACAAAAATATGGACTTCAGAATAATCTTATTGTCAGGAGAGATATAATGAGCTAGAAAAAAAAAATGGTCTGAATCATGTACCAAAAAGTAAAAATATCACACATATATGTTAAAAGAAGCATTTTCTTTGAAAAGCAGAACGGAAGTTTAGGGGGCTATCTTGAGTACTTGACACTAAACTTGTCAGTTGTTTAATCTGTCTTTTCAATTGCTGAAAACATTAAATCTACATCCATCCTACTACTATTTTACTGTAAAATTAAATTATCATCATCTTTGACTATATACATTTGGTGTAATTAAATAAATGAAACTTACCTTACCAAGCTGTAGATCTGATTTGTTTGAAAAACCACTATAAAAAAGGTTTTGTCAAAGTTAAAAAGGCAATTAAAATGTCAATAGAATGTATTTCATAAAAGCCATTTTATATAAGGTAAAACATATTTGGGTCACTAAGTCTATATTTAATATGCTACAAATAACTGAAATGTGACAGTACTAGTCTGAGACCTTTGCAACTTCAGCCATACTTAACTAACAGCAACAATAATAGAATCTAAGCTGAATCACTCATGCAGCAGGAGGTGCCAGGCAATTTAAAATGAATGGTTCTGCCATAAGACTAATTTTTTCCATGTCATATAAAGCCAAAATTAATTTAAACATGAACCAACCACCTGGAAGACTGTAAAGAAATATTTTATAATAAAATAATACTTTCAAAAAGACTGCAAACAAGGAATACATCATTTGCTATATAAAATAAGTCATTTTAGCTCATTTAAGTTTGGTATTTTCTTCAGTAATATATTTAAATATATTTAATTTTATTCATCATAGACTCAATAAATAAAATTTCTAAAATGTCTATATCCTGAAGATTTCTGAAATGGTATGCTGTATCAATATTATATTCTTAAATGACTACTTCTAATTTTAGTTCCCTTTCTATATAATTTAAGCAGATACTATTTATAAAAGTAAATAAGAACCTGTGTTTTCAAATGGAAAGTTACATTATCTGCAAGTATGTTTAAAACTAACCTTAAAACTATGTAAAATAATTTAGTTGTATGTGTCAGGAAAATATTCATTTCTAAAGTTTAAGAGCATACCTGTCAATCAAAGACTCTTTTGATTTTCTTGCAGACTGTACTCTGTCCTTTGGCTGGTATCGCTTATTAATTTGGTTTATCAAAGATTCTGCTGCATCAGTAAATCCTTTCCCTTTGATTTTTCTCTCTGAAATAATTTATAAGTTACTTAAAAACTCTACCAGTTAACCTTCAAAGGAAAAAAAAAAGGCTGAAAAGAAAATTTAAGAAAAATCTGGTTCATTAAATAACTACAAAGAGGAATAAAAGGGGTCAGAAATTTATTGTTTTAAAAAAGAAATTATTTAATAAATGTTGGCTTTGTTAGGCACTAAAACAACCTAGGATAAAGTTTTTTAACATATAGAACTCTGCAGAGTGCTTGGTAGCAGTTAAAAAAATGTTTCTATCCATGCGGGGAAAACTGTAAAAAAGTAAAAGAAACCAAGAGTTGGTTCTTTGAAACGATCAATAAAATTGATAAGCCTCTGGCCAAATAAAGAAAAAAAGAGAAAAAAGACAAAATTTACTAATATCAGAAATGAGAGGCAATCACATGGATAATAAATCAAAAGGCTAATAAAAAAGTATTACGAACAATTCTATGTTAATGAATTTGATAACCCAAACTGACCAATTCCTTGAAAGATAAGTTTTACCAAAAATCACAGAGAAATAAATTACCTGAATAGGCCTAATCTATTAAAGAAAGTGAATCAATAATTAATACCTGCCAAAATAGAGAGCAACAGGCCAATGGGTTCACCTTTGGGTTTTATTGAACATTTAAGGAAGAATCATATAATTTTTCACAACCTTTCAGAAGATAGAAGCAGAGAGAGTACTTCTTAGCTCACTGTATGAAACCAATATACTCTAGTACCAAAATCAAAGAACCTACAAGAAAGGAAAACTGCAGGCTAGCATCTTTTATAAACACAGGTACAAAAAGCCTCAACAAAAAGTTTAGCAAATTGAATCCAACAATGTAGAAAAAAAATTATGTACCACAACCAAGTGGACTTAATTTCAGGTATGTGATGTTGATTCAACATTTGAAAATCAACTAATATAAGCCATGCTAAGTAAGAAGCATAA
>SJXQ01009953.1:0-113198 GCA_006408695.1 Aepyceros melampus
ATTGGGGGCAGGAGCAGAAGGGGACAACAGAGGATGAGATGGCTGGATGGCATCACTGACTTGATGGACATGAGTTTGAACTCTGGGAGTTGGTGATGGACCGGGAGGCCTGGCGTGCTGTGATTCATGGAGTCGCAAAGAGTCGGACGTGATTGAGCGACTGAAATGAACTGAACTGACTTTCAGTTTTGTTAGAAATTAGAGATGACCAAAATCACTGTTTTAATTTCTACCAATTACAGTCCCTATCAAGTACTGGTATTTCCCTATAATTTTTGTTCTTCTTTTTGACTTTATGTTTTCTATCTGATCTTTGAATGTTAATTATGCTGAGATGGAACTATTTACACTGAATATTCCTTCCATGTAACTTTTCCCATCCATTACTTTCAGTTTCATTCAGCCACGCTACCACTAAGGTGCTAGAAATGTCAAAGGAGAGAAGTAGAAAATCTTTATACAAAATGAGTATTCCCTGTTCTAAGCCTCTGTTTTCTGACAGTTTGAAGATAAAAGGACACAAATAAGAAGGTAACTAGTTCCTTGACCTTTAGGTTTTAGCTTCCATATTCTTAATACTACTGTCACCCAACTTGCCGCTCTGAACAATAAACAATCTACAATAACTACAAGCAGCTCTAAAAAATTCAAATTATTCTAAGTTTCATAGTATAATTATTAAAAATGGCTAGAGGGAAGGCTCTCACCTAGGTCTTGTGTGTGTTAATGAGGAATCTCCTGTAAAAATACTCTTGATTTCTTTCTACCCCAACCCCATCCTTTTGAGGATGTATAAAAAACGTATCTGAGTGGTCACAAAGCAACTCTGGATTAAAGGGTTGGCATTACAAGAGACAGCTTCTTCTAACTTCTGTCTTTTCTCTGGATCAGCCTGCCTGCAATGAATCTGCATTTCCAAGCTCTTCTGTGTTGTGCTTTGCAAGGATAGGCCCCTATATGACAAGCCAGCTGTCACTCAGCATTATCTGTGCCCCAGCAGGTGAGCCTATTTGCAAGATGGATAGTGGAAAGCCCATTGTGGCAACACATTGTAATATCCCTTTAATTCCTTTTACCACCAATGCAGGAAATGCCAGTTCCATCCCTGGGTCAGGAAGATTCCCTAGAGAAGGAAATAGCAACCCATGCCAATATTCTTGCCTGGGGAATCTCATGGAGTGTTGGTGGGCTACAGTCCATGGGGTCACAAAAGATCTGGACATGACTCAGTGACTTAACAACAATGGGCCTATTGCTTTTAGGTTTGCAGTTGCTTTTGTAGACTTATAGAAGACAGTTTTGATGAATGTGGGCCAAATCCATAAATTAGGAACCATGAATTTTGTGGCTATCTATGACTTGCTTCATGAAATAATTTCTCAAGTAAGAGGAAGCATTAAACCCTGGAAATCAGATTTTCCCCTAGAAATTACCTACAAAATAAGCTTTCTTGAGATACAGAAGTTATCAAGGTTTGCCTTTCTATAATTTTCTTAAGATTTCTAAAATAATATCCTCCATACGTTGAACAAATCATCTGGGTCATGTGCCTATAAATTTGTTTTCTAATTTATAGAACATGAATGTTAGGGAATTAAATGTGTGTGTGTGTGTGTGTGTGCGCGCGCGCGCGTTAGTCACTTAGTCACATTTGACTCTTTGCCACACCATGGTCTGGAGCCCACCAGGCTCCTCTGTCCATGGGATTTTCCAGGCAAGAATACTGGAGTGGGTTGCCATTCCCTTTTCCAGGGGATCTTCCTGATGCAGGGATTGAACCCAGGTCTTCTGCATTACAGGCAGATTCTTTACTTTCTGACCCATCAGAGAAGCCAGAGTATTAAATAGAATTTAAATTAAATTATATATTATAGATGGCATTTAGGAAAATACCTGTCACATATTAGGTGCTCAGTTAAATGTTGGTTACTCTTTTTTTTTTAAATAATTCAACATTTAAAGAATCATTTTCAAATTTCTAAAAAAATTTTTTTTCTAATTTAAATCACATATCTGGGTTGTAAATATCTCCCTATTTCATATCAGAGCTTTCCTAGTGGCTCAGACTGTAAAGAATCTGCCTGCAATACCGGAAACCTGGGTTCAATCCCTGGGTTGGGAAGATCCCCTGGAGGAGGTCATGGCAACCCACTCCAGTCTTCTTGCCTGGAGAATCCCCATGGACAGAGGATCCTGGTGGGCTACATCCATGGGGCTGCAAAGAGTCAGATAAGACTGAGCAACTAAGCACACAAACACAAATTTCACATGTAAATTCCTCAAACTTATGTAACAGTGACAGTGTTTATGTAAGTCTTGTAGTACCAGTGAAAACAAGTCAGAGGGTTACTTGTTGGTGTTTTTCAATCTTATAGTGCTCACTGGAAGTATAGACTCTAGTAGAGAGAAGTTATAGATGGACTCTTGCTTCACACCAACCTGCCCAAAAAACTGTTTCCATGGATTTTTCTCTATGCGAAGTTAGGGTACAAAGGCTCTAAGAGATTCAGTACTACTGATGAGTACTTTGCTGCCTGCATGTAATACAAAATGGTTGGTTTTTCAGTCCCCCATCTAACAGCAATAATATATATTTTCCCTATCCTTGTCATAGCTAATCACAAGAATTAATGGTTTTAACAGAGGACAATGGCCAAGAATTATGATGAATGTTATTTTATATAATTTTAAAGTTGCCTAAGAATATTTTTTTCAGGTAAATTAGTTTTCCATCTCAGTTTTCTCTGAAACTGCACAAATCTTACATGCCATCATCTAGGAAATGTTTATCTCCCCATTCAAAGGCAATCCATATGCAGGCGGAGATGAACACAACACACTAACATATTTTTCAATGAGCAGATGTTCAATAATATCTAGTTTTTGACATCAACAAACTGATCCTTTGGCAAGCAATCCATTAATCCCAATATATCCATCTCCTCTTTTTCACCAGTTCACTTTTTAATAAATTTATTTAAATGTCAAGATATATGCAAAGGAATTGATTGCTTATTTACAAATCATATGAAATTTTTTGGTGAAAATGTATAGATGTCTTATTTCTACTGTTAAATGAATAAAGAAAAACACAAATGACAAAGAGTTCTGAGATTACCAAGAAAATAAGTTTACTTTCAAGATATAAGTGTATACTATAGGTACCATAATAATAATGAATGTTATTCTGACTAAGTATTTAGTCCTTTGCTTGTAATACTAATCCAGTAGACGGTTCTTCATACAAAAGAATTACATTTCATAAGATCGCAAGCTTTCAGAATTCAAGATTCAAGAAAGAAATACAAGTATAATTTGAAGAAGAAATTTTTTCAAAACTGCAATACTTAACTCATATATTACATGGATGTTATGGTTCTTTCCTATTTCATTAAAATGTTTTTAAAAGGTTATAGTATATAGACCAATTCTGCAAGACTATAGAAATTAATATGAATGGTTAATAATGAATTTAAAAATCATTTAGTAACTATATATCATCCCATTTTTTGCCATTAAAATACTCCCTGTTTCTCATGAGAAAGTGGATCCTAAAGAATGTAGAGATTCAGATAAGTTATTTTTTATTAATACAACCTAGATTTTATTTATATAAATATTTGTTACAATATACAAAGCCCCAAAACAGTAAAGTACAGAATTTATTAGAGGTTTGAAGGTCTAATAATGCATGTATAATTTGATGCAATGAACACAGCTATAATTATGGTCTACAGGAAAAGGATTTTCTCTACTTAAAAAATAAGTCCTCAATTATCACAAAGGCTACATTATCTTTCATTAACTTAACAGTATAACTCCACTTTAACCATGAAAAGTAATGAAACCTTAAAAACACATCAATAATTGAGTCAAAATTGCAAGCATGAAAAGAGTAATGTTAAGGCCAGGCAAATTATGGTTCAGTTAAGTGACTTTCAAATTTTAACTTTTTCCACTAGAGTGATTATTTCACTCTTTTTATTAAGGAAGAGTTTTCTTCAGATTAAAAAAAAAATGGCATTAATACCCATCACACAAATAGTTAAACAAGTAAACCAAGAATCTAAAACCTTCATGCCCCATCACTTCCCACAAGAGAAGAAACACCCTTGCCAACCTAAGCCTGTATTCACCTCTCCATTGCTCTTAACCTTTAATCCACAACTATTGTGCTCACGGCTACTTTTTCAGGGGTGGGGTGGGTTTGACAAAATTTCTGTCTTCCTCTCATTTTTTTTTTAAGGGAAATCAATCAAAAAACAAAAACAAAAAATCACAACAATAATTTTTTCTTCCACCAAACTAAACCATTCTCTGACCCACAAACAAGCTCAATAATACACACAATGTTCTTTTCAACATTATTGTTTTGCTTCTACTGCCTAGTGACAACTTGTTCCTCCATAAAATACTCCCTCTCTTCTTCCCACTCACAACTGAGCCTTATTTGAGACTTCAAAATCCTTTTTCAAAGATTACCTATTCTAAGCAGCCTTTCAGTTTCGTCTTAACTAGTTGCCTATTTCCACATTTAAACTTTCAGGATGTTTTTACAGACATTCATGGAATGCACCTTTTTGCTGTTCAGTTGCTAAGTTGTGTCCAACTCTTTTGCAACCCCATGGACTGTAGTTGGCCAGGATCCTCTGTCCATGGGATTTCCCAGGCAAGAATACTGGAATGGGATGCCATTTCCTTCTCCAGGGGACCTTCCTGACTCAAGGATCAAACCCACATCTTCTGCATTGGCATGCAGATTTGGGAAGCCCAGAATGTACCTTACCCTGCCTCAAATGAATATTTTCATCTTCCCAAATTAGTAAGCTGTAATCAAATTTCCTAAAGTCTAGATGAGTTTCAAAAGTCAATCAGTTTAACTTCTCATTTATCTTAGAAATTATTTCTTATCAAAAGGGAAATCAATGCAAGAGTTTGTCATAGACTGGGGAAAAAAATGTTCTAATTCATTTTGAATAGTTCAGGACCTCCTGAACAACAGCATCAATTTCAGATCTCTTGTCTGGCATTTAGCTAACTCAACAGTATTATATCCTCTGTATGGTTTTCATCTCAATTGTCAAGGTAATTGTCTCAATATTTTTCATCATGGGTACTCGAGACCTGGGCTACATATAATTATTAACATTATGTAATTAAAAATTCAAACTCCTTCTTTATCTACTTAATTTCCTATGAAACTTTTAATGTACATTCCTAATTTCCAAATGTGAAAAGTCTATCCAAATTTGAAATGACAACAAAAAATACGTTTTTCAGAAATGGCCTGGATTAGAAACCCCAGGAAACTGAAGAGTAACTATGAATCTGCAATCTGAGAAGCTGGATGAGCATATGGACTTCTCTTAAGTGCTGACACTGTAAGTGTTCTTCTCCTACCCTTTCCATTTCTCTCTTCCTTTTCTTTGTAGGAAGAGCCTTCCCCTCCATTTCCCCTCCTTATCTCCTTTCTATAGCTGTTAGCAGGAAGTCACAAATTTTATGTCAGAAAAAGATGCTTTAAATGGTAGCTCAGAGAAAGTAGGTAATTTTCCACTACAGGAGTATACTGTAGTATAATCAACCCCTGAAATTTCATTGATGGATGACATGGTTGGGTGCATGCCACACACTGTACACATCAACTTTACTACTGTGTTACAGAAATGTCACATTCTTGGTTGTGAACTATGTTCTCTTTTAAGGTAACTTGCAATACATAATAATAAAAAAAAAGATCTCATTTCAGAATTGTTGGTTTTGGCTAGATACAATATGTGGGAGAGCTCGCAAAATGGTTTAGAATTTTGTTACTTGATTAGCATGCGTAAGTGGAAGGATCATTCATTTTAAATCATTGTTATGTCTAAGATCTTGATAGAGAAAGTCTACTGAGATATGAAGCATTTTCTTAGGGATTATTTGTAGCTGCAATACTATTTTTTTTTTATTAAGAGTGGGAAAGAGTATGAAAAATGTTTCCTTAGAGGAAGATAATGCATTTTTAATAATTCAATTAAAATTCTATATTGCAAGTATTTTCTTTTGGGACAGTAAGGAGATCAAACCAGTCAGTCCTAAAGGAAATCAACCACGAATATTGATTGAAGGACTGATGCTGAAGCTGAAGTTCCAATCCTTGGGCCACCTGATTCAAAGAACTGACTCAGAAAAAGACCATGATGCTGGGAAAGATTGAGGGCAAAAGGAGAAGGAGACGACAGAGGATGAGATAGTTGGTTGGTATCACTGACTCAATGGAATTTTTTTTTTATTAAGAGTGGGAAAGAGTATGAAAAATGTTTCCTTAGAGGAAGATAATGCATTTTTAATAATTCAATTAAAATTCTATATTGCAAGTATTTTCTTTTGGGACAGTAAGGAGATCAAACCAGTCAGTCCTAAAGGAAATCAACCACGAATATTGATTGAAGGACTGATGCTGAAGCTGAAGTTCCAATCCTTGGGCCACCTGATTCAAAGAACTGACTCAGAAAAAGACCATGATGCTGGGAAAGATTGAGGGCAAAAGGAGAAGGAGACGACAGAGGATGAGATAGTTGGTTGGTATCACTGACTCAATGGACACAAATTTCAGCAAACTCCTGGAGACAGTGAAGGACAGGGATGCCTGAAGTGCTGTAGTCCATGGGGTCACAGAGTCAGATGTGACTTAGTGGCTGAACAGCAGTCTTTTTGAATCAAAGAACAACCAAGAGTAAAAGGCTCAACTAATAATTAATAGACCTGGTGACTGTTCTCTGTGTCTTTCTTAGAAACATTACACAGCCCAATGTTTTCAACAGGAGAGCAGCTGAAAAACTGTGGTATCTATAGTAGGGTTAGCCAACCCATCTGATTCATTTAAATTTGTATTTCACAGTTTCTGAGGGTTGGCTCCCCTAACCATTCACAATGCCACTTCTCTTTCTTTTTTTGTACAGAGCTTGGAAAGCTAAAACTCCTTCCTGGGCCTTCTTATAGTGACAGTAAGCATGGGACATAGTTTTGCTCAATGAGATATGGACTGAAGTTTCTGGCAAGGGAAGTCTTTCCTGCATGTAAAGGCAAGGACAAGAACATAACTCTTTGTCCTTTGATGTATACCCTTGCTCTGTTTATTTTAATTTTCCTGCCAGTCATGAATATGATGTCTGCAAGCACAGCAACACTTTTTATAATCATGAGGACCACCACAAAATATTCAGAATGACAGACCTGAAGGAAAGAAGGAGTCAGATTCCATGTGGTTTTGTTGAGCTGGCCTGTATGAGATAAAGAAATCCCTAAATGTTAAATAACCATTAGTCATGTTGCCTCTTGTTCTAACTGATATGCCATTCAACACATGAAAAGTGCATTGCATAGTGTCAGAACCTAAATTACATAATTGTCATAGTGGAGAAGACACAGGCTAAGGACCTAAGAATTTTAGACTAGAAGGTTAGTAATGCTAGTAACATGTTAGTAGAAAGTTTGTTCTGTTCAAGCCCACAGGAGAAGGGAGGAGAGAGAAGGGAACAACAGAGGGTCAGATGGTTGGACAGGATCACCAACTCAATGGACATGAGTTGGTGATGAACAGGGAAGCCTGGCATGCTGCAGTCCACGGGGTCACAGAGTCGGACATGACTGAGCAACTGAATTGAAGCCCACATACGCTATATGCAGAAAGCACACTCATCAACAGGACATATAATGAGTACATACTTGTGTCCTTGTTATATTTTTTTAAAATTACTAACTCTCAAACCTGGAATGGTTGGACACCCAACATTCACATTTTTACCATCTCCATACAGACAATGAAGCAATACCATCAAGTAAGAAAGGGGGTAGATGCTATTCTCTGGGTTGCAACATATTCTCAAACTAGCAGCAGCCAATTAAATGGACTTAGCCCTTGGCCACATATAGACTTCCCTCTTCAAGGAGCTGCTGGTTCTTTAGGATCCTGGGACAGAGCTCTTTTCAGAGAAGCACAAACTGCTCAAAGCCAATCAATAAAGTGAAGGTGAAGTGACTCAGTCGTGTCTGATTCTTTGCGACCCCATGGACTGTAGCCTACCAGGCTCCTCGGTCCATGGAATTTTCCAGGCAAGAGTGCTGGAATGGGATGCCGTTTCCTTCTTCAGGGGATCTTCCCGACCCAGGGATCAAACGGTCTCCCGCATTGTAGGCAGACGCTTTACTGTCTGAGCTACCAGGGAAGTCAATCAATAATGGGGCCTAAAAGATACAGAAACTGTTCAAGGACAATGGATATTAGAATTTTCTATTGCTGGTACAACAAAATGCCACAAACAGTGGCTTAAAACAACATAAACTTACTATGCTGCAGCTCTGTAGGTCAGAAGTTTGCAATGGGCTTTACTGGGTTTAAAATAATGTGTTGCAAGGCTGATTCTTTCCGAAGGCTCTGGGGACATTCCATTTCCTTGACTTTTGTAGCTTTTAGAGGGCACCTACATTCCTTGACTCATAGTTCCTCTATCTTCAAAGCCAGTAATAGAGTATGTTCAAATTTCTCTCAGGTTCTGAAACTTGTTTTAATGATTACATCTCCCTTGACTTCTGCCTTCCTCTTTCTCTTACATGGACTCTTCTGATTACACCAGGCCAAGCGGGATAATTCAGAGTAATCTCTGGATCTCAAGCTCCTTAATTTAATCACATCTGCAAAATCTCTTTTGCTATGAAAGGTAAGATTCTCAGATTCTGGAGATTCGGGCATGGACAACTTTAAGATGACATTATTCTACCCACCACAATATTTTTTTTTTTCCAGCAAAAATAACGATGGGAATGCTGGTTATTTAAACATTACTATGAAAATAACCCAATATTCTTCACCACAAAATACCAAACATTATACTGGCACTATAAGGAAAAGTACATTTTAAAAATCCATAAAACATTTTGAGGAGTAGAAATAACTTTTGCATGTTTAAAAGTGACCCTTGCATAGAACAAATACAATTTGGCATAATTGGGATTCATTTATGATTTTCATTTAGGAAGAGTACAAAAGTTGTCAGGCTATAAATGATATTTATTTTAGCATGTATTAAGACATAACAAAAAGAATTCTTTTTATACTTGTCCTAAGGCCTATACAGCAAATAGATCCAAATTTTCTCCATTTTAGCTTCTTAACACAACTAAATTATTAACTAATACAGTGATCTTCAGGTAGATAGGAACACTGTATGGGCACAGAAATAATCTTTTTGTGGTTTATTCCTATAATATGATACTCACCAAAGAGGGATGCACTTTGAATCCCTAAGAATCTGCAGGATGATAAGGAGAAAGAAGTGATAGTAGCAACAAGAATAAGGGGAATTAAAATGAGAAGCCCTCAATAAAGTTCAAAAGTATCAGGGAGACCCTTGAGGCTGGTTCAGAAAAATAAACACATATATGGGGGTGGGTTAATATCAATTCTTTTCTTTCACAGAGGGAAAGTACTGTTGAGGAAATTAAAATATTAAGATTAGGACAAGTTCTCATAATGAAAACCAGAGTTGCTAGCAGGCATAGACAAATTTTCAAAAGAGAAGTTGGATACTTCTTTGCCATTATAAAGGATGAATTAAAAAAAATCCTGAGGAGCACAATACCTATTATAAGCACAAAATATCAGCAGTTTTATTTCCTTCATTGTAATTGATGAGTTAGATAAAAATATATTAATTAAAAAATTAGAACACTTTTCAAATTTAGACAGATTAAGAATTTCCACTAAAGCATATTCCTCTCATGTTTAGTAGAGAAAACTTTGATGAAATTACTTTTCCCTTTGGCTAAAATATTCCTTGAGTGTGCCTCTAATGAGAAGAAAATACAAGGAATAATTGTAGCATCTAATGGCTTCAGAATTGTTTTTATCATCTCAGACATGGAAAGAGGAAAAAATACTGTAAATAGCTTAAGTGTTTAGCTTGAATTTGCTCTTAGAGATAAAATGAGTATTACTAATTAATTGCATCTAAAGAATGCTCAAACTACCATACAATTGCACTCATCTCACAGGCTAGTAAAGTAATGCTTAAAATTACCCAATCCAGGTTTCAGCAATACATGAACCGTAAACTTCCAGATGTTCAAGCTGGTTTTAGAAAAGACAGAGGAACCAGAGATCAAATTGTCAGCATCTGCTGGATCATGGGAAAAGCAAGAGAGTTCCAGAAAAAACATCTATTTCTGCTTTATTGAGTTCCAAAGAATAGCAAGAAGAGATAAGAAAGCCTTCTTCAGCGATCAATGCAAAGAAATAGAGGAAAACAACAGAATGGGAAAAACTAGAGATCTCTTCAAGAAAATTAGAGATACCAAGGGAACATTTCATGCAAAGATGGGCTCGATAAAGGACAGAAATGGTCTGGACCTAACAGAAGCAGAAGATATTAAGAAGAGGTGGCAAGAATACATGGAAGAACTGTACAAAAAAGATCTTCATGACCCAGATAATCATGACGCTGTGATTACTCATCTAGAGCCAGACATCCTGAAATGTAAAGTCAAGTGGGCCTTAAAAAGCATCACTATGAACAAAGCTAGTGGAGGTGATGGGATTCCAGTGGAGCTGTTTCAAATCCTGAAAGATGATGCTGTGAAAATGCTGCACTCAATTTGCCAGCAAATTTGGAAAACTAAGCAGTGGCCACAGAACTGGAAAAGCTCAGTTTTCATTCTAATTCCAAAGAAAGGCAATCCAAAAGAATGCTCAAACTACCCCACAATTGCACTCATCTCACATGCTAGTAAAGTAATGCTCAAAATTCTCCAATCCAGACTTCAGCAATATGTGAACCATGAACTCCCTGATGTTCAAGCTGGTTTTAGAAAAGGCAGAGGAACCAGAGATCAAATTGCCAACATCCGCTGGATCATCGATAAAGCAAGACAGTTCCAGAAAAACAACTATTTCTGCTTTATTGACTATGCCAAAGCCTTTGACTGTGTGGATCACAGTAAACTGTGGAAAATTCTGAAAGAGATGGGAATACCAGACCACATGACTTGCCTCTTGAGAAATCTGTATGCAGGTCAGGAAGCAACAGTTAGAACTGGACATGGAACAACAGACTGGTTCTAAATAGGAAAAGGAGTACATCAAGGCTGTATATGGTCACTCTGCTTATTTAACCTCTATGCAGAGTACATCATGAAAAACGCTGGACTGGAAGAAACACAAGCTGGAATCAAGATTACTGGGAGAAATATCAATAACCTCAGATATGCAGATGACACCACTCTTATGGCAGAAAGTGAAGAGGAGCTAAAAAGCCTCTTGATGAAAGTGAAAGAGGAGAGTGAAAAAGTTGGCTTAAAGGCCAACATTCAGAAAAGTAAGATCATGGCATCTGCTCCCATCACTTCACGGGAAATAGATGGGGAAACAGTGGAAACAGTGTCAGACTTTATTTTGGGGGGCTCCAAAATCACTGCAGATGGTGACTGCAGCCATGAAATTAAAAGACGCTTACTCCTTGGAAGAAAAATTATGACCAACCTAGATAGCATATTCAAAAGCAGAGACATTACTTTGCCAACTAAGGTCCGTCTAGTCAAAGCTATGGGTTTTCCTGTGGTCATGTATATGGATGTGAGAGTTGGACTGTGAAGAGGGCTGAGTGCCGAAGAATTGATGCTTTTGAACTGTGGTGTTGGAGCAGACTCTTGAGAGTCCCTTGGACTGCAAGGAGATCCAACCAGTCCATTCTGAAGAAGATCAACCCTGAGATTTCTTTGGAAGGAATGATGCTAAAGCTGAAGCTCTAGACTTTGGCCACCTCATGCGAAGAGCTGACTCATTGGAAAAGACTCTGATGCTGGGAGGGATTGGGGGCAGGAGTAGAAGGGGACGACCGAGGATGAGATGGCTGGATGGTGTCACGGACTCGATGGACATGAGTCTGAGTGAAGTCTGGGAGATGATGATGGACAGGGAGGCCTGGCGTGCTGCGATTCATGAGGTCAGAGTCGGACACGACTGAGCAACTGAACTGAACTGAACTGAATTGATCTTAGATAACTAACATAATGTTTTCATTCTGTAACCCACTTTCCACTGAATCTATTCCTCACAAAGAAAACTATTTATTGAAATATAAAAACATAGTTATTTTCAAAGGATGCAGTAAAAATAACTATATGTTTACCTTTCTTGTGACCGTGGACTGTAGCCCACCAAGCTCCTCCGTCCATGGGATTCTCCAGGTAGGAATACTGGAGTGGGTTGCCATTTCCTTCTCAGGGGATCTTCCCGAGCCAGAGATAGAACCCAGGTCTTCCAAATTGCAGGCAGACGCTTTAACCTCTGCACCACCAGGGAACCCCTTGCTCTATTTATACCACAGAATAAATAATGGAACCCATCAAAATGTCATCATACTCCCATCCATACATTTTCACTTTGCTTCAAGTGATATATCATAACATTTTAATATTAAAATAAAAGCAAATAGATAAATTCACCTTGTTTGTTCTAGCTGTCCTATGAAGTCAAAATTGGTCAGTATTTCTCCAGTATGAATAAAAAATATTGTCATGCAAATTAGTACATTTTATCTGTGTGGAGGTTAAAAATTTAGGACATAACTCTCCCATTGGAATTCTCATTACACAGTGATTTGCAATTATGGAAAAGGGGAAAAATATTGAAGTATAAAATAAAACCTTGAGGGAGTTGGACACTCAAACAGAAGAGACCATAGGATAGATGCTTAAAAAAAATGTCTGAGAGGTAAAGTTCACAGTAAGCTTTAGACAGTAAACAGTGGTTGAAACAAACAGCTCATGGGATTCTCTAAGATCTGTCCCACTCAAAAAAGCAATCATGGAACTAGTTGGTTGTGTGGGAACATGACTCAGTGCTATTCAATTATAAATAAGAATTCTCTGTGATATACTCAAATCTTTGTTTTTCATAGAGAAAAATTATTTTCATGCTATAAATGAAAACCAACATGGCACTCAGTTCAGTTCAGTCACTCAGTCGTGTCCGACTCTTTGCGACTCCATGGACTGCAGCATGCCAGGCCTCCCTGTCCATCACCAATTCCCTGGAGCCGACTCAAACTCATGTCCATTGAGTCGGTGATGCCATCCTACCATCTCAGCCTCTGTTGTCCCCTTCTCCTCCTGCCTTCAATCCTTCTCAGCATCAGGGTCTTTTCAAATGAGTTAACTCTCGCATCAGGTGGCCAGAGTATTGGAGTTGCAGCCTCAACATCAGTCCTTCCAATGAACACCCAGGATTGATCTCCTTTAGGATGGACTGGTTGAATCTTCCTGCAGTCCAAGGGACTCTCAAGAGTCTCCAGCACCACAGTTCAAAAGCATCAATTCTTCAGTGTTCAGCTTTCTTTATAGTCCAACTCTCACATCTATACATGACTACTGGAAAAACCATAGCCTTGGGTAGACAGACCTTTGTTGACAAAGTAATGTCTCTGCTTTTTAATATGCTGTCTAGGCTGGTCATAGCTTTTCTTCTAAGGAGTAAGCCTCTTTTAATTTCATGGCTGCAATCACCATCTGCAGTGATTTTGGAGCCCTGAAACATAAAGTCAGCCATTGTTTCCACTGTTTCCCCATCTATCTGCCATGAAGTGATGGGACTGGATGCCACAATCTTCGTTTTCTGAATGTTGAGCTTTATGCCAACTTTTTCACTCTCCTCTTTCACTTTCATCAAGAGGCTCTTTAGTTCTTCTTCACTTTATGCCATAAAGGTCATAAAGGTGGTGTCATCTGGTTCCTCGCCCTTTTCCAAATCCAGCCTGTGTTCCAAGGTTGACTGAATCAGAGGATGCAGGGGAAACTTGGATAAGGAGTGCCAACTATAAGTTATTGCTGATTAACCCCATGCATTGTTCAAGGGTCAACTGTATTTAACATCTCTTGACTCATTTGAAAAGACTCTGATGCTGGGAAGGATTGGGGGCAGGAGGAGAAGGGGACGACAGAGGATGAGATGGCTGGATGGCATCACTGACTCGATGGATGTGAGTCTGAGTGAACTCAGGGAGTTGGTGATGGACAGGGAGGCCTGGTGTGCTGTGATTCATGGGGTCACAAAGAGTCAGACATGACTGAGCGACTGAACTGAACTGAGGCTTTGTTAATATCTTGATAAAAATTGTTTTCTAAAGTTCCCACTTTAGAAAAATTTAAAATTTAGCTAATAAAATCATGAGGAAAGAACTCCATAAAATGTTATATTTAAATATAATACAACCTGTAACCAGAGACAAGGAAAATCTGAGATGGGGTGAAGGGGTTAAAATGTCTTTTGCTACTTGAAATAGTATCCAATGAAAGAACTGGACCCAAAGAGAGGGAGACGATAACTGACTCTACCCAATCATTTCCTCCCTAAATCAGACACAAGATTATAAACCAACCAGTCTTCCCTTCCCTCAAAGAGCATGAGTTCTGAAGTCAAAAAGAGTATTATAACTTCTTTATATAAATACTACTCTCTTCTATATTACTTTAGATTCTATAATTAATATGTCTAATTTACTACAAGAAAATGAAAGGGAAATTACCTGCTGTACTTTCATTACAGGAGATGTGTTAAAGTAAGGACTTTAAGATTGGGAGACCAGGAGAAACTATTTTCCATGAGGTCTATTGGTTTAAATTTCTCAGCAACAAGCCATGTGGGAAGCCATCAGTCCAGCAGAGGCACATTAAATAAAATCTGAACAAGTTAGATCCAGGAGCTGTATAAGCGAGTGTGAACACACATGTGCAAGTGCCAGGCTTCCAGCAATAGCTATTACAACAAGATTTGATTAATACAATTCATATATTTTGCATATTAGAAAACAGTCTGGTGGATATCTCCTCATTTGAAAATGAACAGAAACACCAGTTGCAATAAGATCAGCCCCCAATCCCTCCCAGCATCAGAGTCTCTTCCAATGCATCAAGAGATGTCAAATACAGTTGACCCTTGAACAATGCATGGGGTTAATCAGCAGATAACTTATAGTTGGCACTCCTATAAGTTGCAATAGCTGACACAAAGGAAACAGATCATCTGAGGTGAAGAAGGCCATCTCTGGGTGACAGAACATATTAGAGAAATTAAAGTTTATAATACCTAAAAATATTAAAGATGCGTTTTCAGGAAGAAGGACTAAAATGCTGCGGAAAGAGAACACATCAAGATAAATATGCAAGGGGACAGCATAATCATTTAAGAATGAAATTCAGAGAAGACTTTAAAAAAGGATTACGTAAAACAAAGATAAGGCTTCCCCAATGGCTTAGAGGTAAAGAATCTGCCTGCCAATGCAGAAGACATGGGTTCAATCTCTAGGTCAGGAATATGCCCTAGAGAAGAAAATGGCAACCTGCTCCACTATTCTTGCATGGGAAATCTCACGGACAGATAAGTGTGGAGGCTATAGTCCATGGGATCACCAAGAGTCAGACAGGACTTACTAACTAAAACCAAAGCCAAAACAAACAAACAAACAAAAACAAACATACAACATTCATAGCAGATTTAAAATTTGTATTATAGACAGTTAAAAGAAAAATTTGCACTTCAGAAGCAATTCAGGCCAGTGGTCATGGGTATCATTTTTAAGCAGATTATTTTACTTCTTTTCATACTTGTCCTGGGGTTCTCAATGCAAGACTACTGAAGTAGATTGCCATTCTCTTCTCCAATGGACCATACTTTGCCAGACTCTGACTAGCAGGGACATGCCAGGAGAAATATCAATAATATCAGATATGCAAGGGCTTCCCTGGTGGCTCAGATGGCAAAGAATCTGCATGCAAAGTGGGAGACCTGGGTTCAGTCCGTGGGTTGAGAAGATCCCCTGGAGGAAGGCATGGCAACCCACTCCAGTATTCTTGCCTGGAGAATCCCCATGACAGAGGAACCTGGTGGGCTACAGTCCATGGGGTTGCATACAGTCAGATAGGACTGAGCAACTAAGCACAGATATGCAGATGACACCACCCTAATGGCAGAAAGAGAGGGGGAACTAAAGAGCCTCTTGATGATCATAAAGAGGAGAGTGAAAAACCTGGCTTAAAACTCAACATTCAAAAAAAAAAAAAAAGTTCAAGGCATCTGGTCCCATTACTTGATGGCAAACAGATGGAAAAAAAATGGAAACAGTTACAGACTATTTTCTTGGGCTCCAAAATCACTGCAGATGATGATTTTAGTGCAACCATGAAATTAAAAGATGCTTGCTCCTTGGAAGAAAAGCTATGACAAACATAGACAACATATTAAAAAGCAGAGATATCACTTTACCAAAAAAGGACCATATAGTCAAAGCTGTGGTTTTTCAGGTAGCCATGTACAGATGTGAGAGCTGGACCATCAAGAAGGCTGAGCACTGAAGAATTAATGTTTTCAAACTGCAGTGCTGGAGAAGCCTCTTGAGAGTCCCTTGGACTGCAAGGAGATCAAAGCAGTCAATCCTAAAGGATATCAACTCTTCATACTCATTGGAAGGACTGATGCTGAAGCTGAAGCTCCAATACTTTAACTATCTGATGCAAAGGGCCAACTCACCACAAAAGACCCTGATTCTGGGAAAGACTGAAGGCAGGAGAATATGATAGAGGATGGTGGATGGCATCATCGACTCAGTGGATATGAACTTGAGCAAGCTCCAAGAGATAATGAAGGTCAGAGAACCCTGGAGTGCTGCAGTCCATAGGGTCGCAAAGAGCTGGACATAACTGAGTGACTGAACAACAGTTCTACTTCTTACCAGTTATGTGATTATTGGGCAAATTACAAAAACTGTTTATGTCTCTGTTCATCTATAAAATGGAGAAATAATATGAGTAACTTTAATATAGAATTGTCAGGAGGACTAAGTGAATTAATACTTGCAAAATTTTTAAACAATCAATGTTAGCTATTGTTAATAACCGAAATCACTAGTGTGGCATGTAGCATGCATACACTCTCCTAGAACACAAAGGAAGTTCAAGGAGTTGGCAGAAGTTGAGGGTGGGGGGAGTTACATACTTAAGTGCTATAAGTTCCTTAAAAGGAAGTTATATACTTGAAGGGAAATGGAAATCAAAGACACAAATTAAAAAAAAAATTCTAGCTAAAAACAAGCAGGCAAACCAACAAATATAAAACAAAATGAAAACGGCTAGCCACAACAACAAAGAATTGTGAATACTGGCTAATGGGATTTATCTATTCTACGCATATATAACTAAGGGATACACTGAAAATATTTTTTAAATGAAATAATGCAATACTAAACCCAAAATCTTAAAATATTTTGGCAAGGGAAAATATGAGTTTCAGTCAAAGACAAAAAGTCATGCTTCACTTTTCAAGAATAAATTAGAAGAAAATGAAGAAAGAATTGAAGAATTTTGAGAGGAAAGAATTATAAATCAGACGATCATTAAAGAGAAATTATCATTCACATAGAAAGATCAGAAAGAGGCAATCTAAACTACTCAACATTTCAAAAAATATAAGTACTTAAAAATGCAGTACTTATAAGTGTCCTAAAAAAGACATGCTTAAGAATAATTGGCAGTCAACAATATATGAATCAAGATTAAGAACTCAGGTTTAGGAAATTTGAAATTTGAAGGAAGGAAAACAGATTATAGTGAATATTGAATAAAATCAAATATAAAATAAAGTCAAATAATTTTTATAAAGGGTGGATCCAAAATGTAACAGAAAAATCATAATCTCTGAAAATAAGCCTACACATTTTAAAATAAGCAATAACTTACTGATAAAAAAGCAATGTACTAATAATAATTTAAGACAAATGTCTTTTTATAATGAAAAAAATTTTTAATTTATATTATTGTATTTCTTGAAACAAAATAGGTGAAAGAATGTTTTGCAAATGTCAAAGTAACCCCAGTAGAATCAAAAAACTATAAGCTTCCCAAATTTCTGGAGAATAAGAAAGCCAAGAAAGACTTCATAAAGCAGAGTTACAAAACAAAGTCAAAAGTTTTGCATGAATGAATAAAACTGAAAAACATATGACAGAAGAATGACTGTGAGATTTAATAAACTTGTGGGATTTAAATAGCTTATTTAAAAACTATATTTTACAGACTGAATTAAAGAAAGAAGACGCACCAGAAAATTTATGTGTTCTGTTTACAAGGAACATAATACAGAATGTTAAGGGAAAAAAAGATGGGTAAATATTTATCAGAATTCAAAACAGAATTTCTTGTATTTGTTTACTTCCCAATTACCAGATCTGTGCATAGTGGGACAAATTTAGGACACATTAATAATTATTTACATGTGAAATATAAACAAAAACATTACACATATGAATAATGAACTAAAAATAAGATTGGTAGTATTCATTTTACACAGCTAGCAATTACATCAAGAAAATAGAATTTATAACACAGGTCATTTAACACTGATGAAAGATACAGGCCACAATGATTATTTAATATCATAAACTTATACACATTTCATGGGATATCATCAAAATGCATATTTAGCAAATATTCATATTAGGAATCTTTATTATACCTCTCTTAGTAATTAATAGACTAAATATACAAAATATAAATATATAATAATCCAAATAATATAATATTCTCAAAAATTTTCTCATGTTTCATAGTCAGTAAACTAAGATTACGCTTTTCTTCAAGTGCCTATGGAAACTGAAATTAACACTTTTCAAGCATTCATTCTTATGGGAGCTGCTAACAAATCACCTAGGTGTTACTTCACATCTCTGGGCCCATCATCAAAGAATTTGTAAACTCTGATAGAACAAGAGTCTTTTGCAAAAATATATGTTACCAAAATTCTACAAAGAAGCAGGAACGTAAATAGACCAGTTTCTAGCTTCAAAATTAGTCTCTTATAAAGGCTTGTTTATTCTTTTACAAACATTAATTGAACATCTGTGCTACTTAGCATCTGAGAATACAAGAACAATAGTCCCCATAAACTTCTTAGAAGAAAACAGACATTAAAAGAAAAGAAACTAATAGATCTATAATAAAATGTTGACTAGTGATTAGTTCCATATTAGGGCTTTAAATGAACATAATTTTATTAGGAGGTTCCAAATGTTTTCTACATTATATACTGAATAGCCTTGTCCAAAAAATAGAAATGCAAAACCATCAGACTTGGATGTTCAGATAACTACTGTAGGGCCTGCTTTAATATAAGATCGTGTACAAGGCAATATTATTTCAATGTCTGTAAACATCTTAAAGCTCAATTTTATAAAGAAATTCACATTAATTTTTAAAAAATCCCTGAAACATAAAATATAACTAATAATTTTTAAGAGGATAATTATACAGAAGGATAACTGTACACATTCATTCATTCACATATGCTCATTTATACCTGCCTCCATATGACATCTGGAACATTTCTGGCTGCATGCATGTCAACATCATTGTATATGACTAACTTCTTTACTATATATTCCATTCCTTAAATTTTTCCTGTTTTTTTTTTTAATAAACTTTAACTATGGAAGCCAATTTATAGTATATGCATGTTATAATATATCTATGTGTGTATATGTACATATATACAGAGAGAAATACAGAGACTACATAAGGTATTAAGTTGACATTTTTGAGTAAAAGATTGGCTCAGAGGGTAAAGCGTCTGCCTGCAATGCAGGTGACCCAGGTTTGATCCCTGTGTCAGGAAGATCCGCTGGAGAAGGAAATGACAACCCACTCCAGTACTCTTGCCTGGAAAATCCCATGGATGGAGAAGCCCGATAGGCTACAGTCCATGGTGTCGCAAAGAGTCGGACACGACTGAGCAACTTCACTTTCTTTCTTTCTTTCTTATAAAAATTATTTCATAAGTTATTTTTGGAGAATTATGGAGGCGTTGCATATTTTTACCTATTAAATATACAAACTTTTTTTTCTTCTAATTTTTAAGTTTGCCTTTTTTGAATATCAGGTTTTGTGAGAAGATCTTTCACCCAAGACCCAGCAAATTTTCCTAAGGGGAGCCAATCCTTGCAGGTCACTGTTTGACTCCCGATTCTTCTTGGCACACAAATTAGCCTCTCAATGCACATTTCTAGAGCATTTATTACAGTAATATTAGATGTAGCAAGTGAAACACTGACAACTGCATTCAATATAAGGTCACTGATAACACTTTCTGAGTGACAAAATATAAAAATATGCTGATTTTTAATCTGAATCATTTTCAGCATACATTGTCAAAGTAAAGTGGCTCTGGAGGTCTTACTAATATATCTTACTAATTATGTACCTAAGAGATGTGTGTGAGTAATCTTTCCATTACAAAAAGATATAAAATAATGTGTTCTGGATATTGGCATAAATGTTTCCCAGATGCCAAGCAGACAGTAGCATTCATCATTTGTCATAATTTATCACTTTTAATACTAATTAATTACAACTTAATACAAATGTCATACTCAGAAAAATAAATTCCATTTGAGAAAACCTATGTTTTTGGGAAAACAGATTCTGGAGAAGCCGTTTTAGTTTTCTTATAACTATTGGGCTTCCCTGGTGGCTCAGAGGTTAAAGTGTCTGCCTCCAATGCAGGAGACCTGGGTTTGATCCCTGGGTTGGGAAGATCCCCTGGAGAAGGAAATGGCAATCCACTCCTGTATTCTTGCCTGGAGAATCCCATGGACTGAGAAGCCTAGTAGGTTTTGGTCCACGGGGTCACAAAAAGTCGGACACGACTGAGCGACTTCACCTTCACCTATTGTTTATGGAATATGCTTTCTAATATTTTAGCTTCTAGCCAATCTGCATTTTTATATCTTAAAGTGTTGTCTAATAGAAAGAATATGAATGAGTAGGTTTTTCAAAAAAAAAATATCATCTGATAACTGACATTTTAGGTAAGTTATACTGAATGCATCAAGTGATATAATTGGATTTAACCTACTATCCTACTATTTTTTATTTGTCCTGTTCATTCTTTGTTGCTTTGTTTCTCTTTTCCATTCTCCCTCTAGGCTTTTTTTTTCGAGATGTAGTTGATATATAATATTATGTAATTTTAAAATATGCAATCTATTAATTTGATATATTTATAAATTGTATTCTGTTTACTGCTATAGTTGTTAACACCTTTATCAAGATATTAGTTTGATTTTTTTAATTCCACTTCATCTTCACTATTGTCTTAGTATACCATTTCATCTTCATTAGTTCTTCCTACAGTGATTAGAGTATAAATCTAATCTATATCTTCTGATATAACTTCATGTTTACAGTAAAAACCTAACAACCAGACTTCTATGCCCCGTGTTCCCATCCCTTGTACTAATTTTGGTAACATTTTATATTTATTAACTTTAAATAAAGTGTTACTATTTTTGCTTTAAGTATAAGTAATATTTTAAACATATTAAAATGAGAAAACGGTGTTTATATTTACCATATCTGCTCCCTTTCATTGCTTTGTGTCTAGATACACATTTCTAGTATCATTTTACTTCTTCCTAAAGAAGCTTATTTTACATTTCTTGTAGTATAGGTCTGGTGGGATCAAATTATTTTTTTCTGAAAAAGTCTCTTTTACATCTTTATTTTTAAAACATTATTTGCTAAGTAAAGAAATCTGGGTTAGTAGGGTTATATTTATGTATTTCACTTTTGCTTTCTCTCAATATTTTAAAGATGTTTCTCATTGTCTTTTGATGTTCTCCATTTTTGACATCCACTATCTTTTGTGTAATGCGTTCCTTCCCTTTGGCCAAATGTCATATTAGTCCCTGTTCTAGTTTCTCTTCCTAGTACTCCAATAGCTTATATGTTGCTGCTGCTGCTAAGTTGCTTCAGTTGTGTCTGACTCTGTGCGACCCCAGAGACCGCAGCCCACCAGGCTCCCCCATCCATGGGATTCTCCAGGCAAGAACACTGGAGTGGGTTGCCATTTCCTTCTCCAATGCATGAAAGTGAAAAGTGAAAGTGAAGTCGTTCAGTCGTGTCCGACTCTTCGAGACCTCATGGACTGCAGCCTACCAGGCTCCTCCGTCCTGGGATTTTCAGGCAAGAGTACTGAAGTGGAGTGCCATTGCCTTCTCCGAGCTTATATGTTAGGGTACTTAATATCACCTCCCGGCTTTTGGATATTAAATTTCTTTTTTGTTTTTCCATCCCTTTTTTTCTTTTATCAGTTTGGATAATTTCTACTGACCTATATTTAAGATCGCCAATGCTTTCTTCTTGTGTCTAGCCTGCAGAAAAAACCCATAAAAAGAGCTCTTTGTCTTAGACATCATGCTTCTTATACGCAGCATTTCCAACTGACTTTTTTTTAAGATTTCTTTCTCTCTACTAAAATTCCCCAACCTTTTCAATGCATAATTTCCATATTTTACAGCATGTCCTTTCACATAACAATCGACTTTAAAGTTCCTGTGTGCTGACAGTTCTATCACTTGTGCCATCTCTGCAAATAAAAGTATTATTACTAACATGGGAAGGGAAACTGTCAGCTGTCAACCACTTCCAGGAGAGTCCCAGGCAAGATAAACCCAATGAAGAACACACCGACACACATAATCAAACTGACAGAAATTAAAGACAAAGATAAAATATTAAAAATAACAAGGGAAAAATGACAAAGAACATACAAGGAAACACCCATAAGGTTATCAGCTGATTTCTCAACAGAAACTCTACAAGCCAAAAAGGAATGGCATGATATACTTAGTGATGAAAGAGAAGAACCCACAACCAAGAATACCAGCAAGACTCTCATTCACATTTGACAGAGAAATCAAAAGTTTTACATATAAGCAAAAGTTAAGAGAATTCAGTACCAAGAAACCAGTTTTACAAAAAATGCCAAAGGAGTTTCTCTAAGCAGGAAACACAAAAGAAGGAAAACATCTACACAAAATAAACCCAAAACAATTAAGAAAATGGTAATAGGATCATTTGTTGTGTAGTGGCTAAGTTGTGCTCTTTTGTGACGCTGTCAACTGCATACATATCAATAATTACCTTAAATGTAAATGGATTAAATGCACAAACCAAAAGACACAGACTGGCTGGAGAGTAAAAACATATGCATGTATACGCTTCCACTTACCAGATCACTTTACTTAACCCCCCAAATTGTATGTAACTATTTCATATTGTTAGATTAATCATGCTTTCATTATGGCTTGCAACTGTAATGATCTTTTATTTTTTGTCTATTGATTATGAGAACTGATAAATGTCTTCTATTATAGTCATTTGTGCTTAATACAATAATTGTATCATGATTGGTCAACTGAAAAAAATGGAATTCTATATAATTCTTTATCACTAAAACTACCATTTAATACAAAAACTTGTAATCATTTTGTAAAATCCAAATGCATATCAAAATTATCTTGGAATGTTCTGGGAAAAAAAAAATCCCAAGTATTGCTTTTTTGGTTGCTTTTTTCCTTCCAAAGCTCCGGATGTGTTTCTAATAAGCAGCCATATCTAAAAATAACTGGACTATATGATGATCTTTTACTTTTATATAGTTTATTTAACTTTTCTATTTCATATTAAATACTCCATTTCATTTAGCTTGTTTTACAATTTCTCCTTTTGTAATAATGTTCTTTCTCAAGTCTACCAAGCATAGCAGAAAAGCTTTTGTAAACATATATAGAGATATAAGCAGTATGTATATTTTAGAAAACTTATGAATATTTGCCTAGCTAAAAAATTTATGACATTTTTATTCTACTTGTTTGACTTTGTATGAATAGAAAGCTGTATTTCTAATTTATAATCACTTAAATTATTGATATAGCTCCAAGTATTTTGGCATCTACTATTAGTGCTAAAAATCTAGAAAGTGTATTATCTTAGTGATTAAAAAAAAATTGAAGCTGAAACTTCTAATCCAATTCTGAGAATATAATGAAATATTATGTTGTTTAAAAAGACAGGAAATTAACAGATGATGCAGTGATATTAACTAAAGTACAGATTTTGTTCAAATCTCACAAAATTTTATGCTAGTGTCCATTATTTGTTTTTATACCTTATTCAAAACTCCACATTGTATTTAATTGCACTGAGCAGCTTCAGTTAATGCAACAAATTCTGATAAGTTCTCTTTTCATTTTTATTCTATCATATATATTTTCTAATTTTCCTTGTTTTGGCTTTTATATATAGGGATTATTTAAAAGGGAGCATTTAACTTCCAAATACATGAGATATTTTAAAATATCTTTGATATTAATTTTTCATATTGATATTAATTTCTTGTTTAAACGCTTTCTTCTCTGCAATCACCCTCTGTAATTTTTCAATCTTCTAATGTTACTGAGGCTTTCAATGGCTAATTTTGCCAAGTCAAAGATCTCTGTTGGTAAATGTGACACTGCACTTGAAGATATGAGGGTTATTTTCAAATATCTTTTGATACTGATCTCTAACATAATTCCACAGTAATAAGAGAACAGACTCTGAATGATTTCAATACCTTTAGACCATGAAATTTCTGCACCTGGTCTTTTGTCTCTGGATGTGTTCCAGTGTCTCTTAGTTTATAGCCTATGGAACTTGAATAGAATTTGTATCCTACTGTTGTGTGAAAATCGCATAAATCTTAATTATGTCAAATTGGTTCATAATGCTTTTCAGGCCAACTACATTCTTATACTTCTCTGCATATTCATTCTGTTAACTTCTGAGAGCTTGATATTGAGACTCCAACTAAAAATCTTAATTTACCTACTTAAAGTGAACAATTTTAATACATAGTGGAACTGCATGTAACTTTGTTTTGTATTTTCCAAATCTCCTATAAACATATTATGTTTTCATAATTTAAAAAATATAAAAAACCATTACTACTTTATCTTTTGATAAGGGGGTTTTTTGGCTTTTTTTTTTTTTTTTGGGTTTTGTAATTTTTGAAGGCACATGCTATGCTATGCTAAGTTGCTTCTGTCGTATTTGACTCTGTGCAACTGCAGGCACACAGGTTACTGCAAATAGAGCCTGACATAAACAGTATTTACAAACAAAGATGGATGCAGTTCTTCAGTCAGGTCCTTAATGTCAGTCTAATGTGTAAGTTTTGTTGTTGCTGTAGTTAACCTTCATTCATCACAGAGATTTGAATTCCTCTAATGGTGTACTGCTGCTTCCTGTATTTATTGTGAGGTCCAAGAGTGTTTCCCAGTATTTCTGCTTCACTCTCTGCCACACAGAGGGAGATTCTCTCCATGGTCTTGCTCCACCTTCGGCAGTAGACTATTGTATGCTGCATGTTACTTGGTCCAAATCTCATAACTTTCCTGGGTCCAGCCTCAGTCTTAGGCATGCCTGCACATCTACGCTTCAGGTTTTGGCTTTCTCAGAACTTCTGCCCTTCCACTTGATGGCAGCTAAATTATGTTCTGTATCCTTGAGGACTATCAGATAAGCAAGCTTCCTGCACTTCTCCAGTGGCACACACCTGTGCCTTTTATCAACACAAGAATCGGGAAGTGAACTCATTTCTCATTCCTCTCTCAGAGTAAATAACTCACTTTGATCTGTCCCCCATTTATAGCTGACCTTTGCTTATGAAGTATTCCCTAGTGGCTCAGATGGTAAAGAATCCCTGGGTCAGGAAGATTCCCCTGGATAAGCAAATGGCTACTCACTCCAGTACTCCTGCCTGGAGAATTCCATGGACAGAGGAGCCTGGTGGGCTACAGTCTGTGGTCACCTAGAGTCAGACATGACTGAATGACTAACGCACTTTTCACCTAGTTTTGCCTATGAAAAGGGGGCAGGTGGGTTGCCTACCATTTCTCCAGCAGCAGATGGCTTTTGCTGCAACGAGATTTAAGTGTGGAAAGCAGATGGAGATTTTTGTCTATGCACTGTTGAAGAGAGCTCTCTCAGATGTCCTGCCCGGCACAAATCTTTCTGGTGAGCACAGGATAGAAATCTATGGAAAAGATTGGTTGCTTCACCTTGGATGTGGGACTCCTAGGGATTCTAGTCTGCTGTACTAGCTGACATTTGACCTTTAAGAACTCATTGAAGTTTTCGTTCCTTACCTTTTCCCATGCAGTTTTCATATTTCCGTTCCTTGCTCTGCTAAAGGTGATATCATTTGTGTGCCTTGTCTCTCTTGAAGGTTCTGTCACCTTTTGGAATTTAGTTCACCTGATTTCCTGTAACATTTGTTCTCTCATGGGTATACAAAATGCTATGATTTTGTAGTTTATCTCGTTTGTTCTTATTGTTAGTGACTTTGTCATGGGTTTTCTCTTTTTAAGGTAAAGCAGAACTTCTCAAAAAAATGTTTAAATCATGAAAGAGAGTCAATTTTATAACCTCTTACAGTTTTTAATTTTAATTTTTTTTGCTTATCAAATGAGAAACTGTAGATTGATAGTTCCTCAATCTTTTAAAATCCTATTTTCTTTTTATAAGCATATACAACTCATAAATTTTATATTATGTTATCTGAAGTTTTTTAAATGTTAATAACATAAGAAACAATGTGTCAAGACAAGGAGACAAAACAAGTTTTGTTTTTAAATACTAATCCCAGTTTCCTAAAGGTGAGATAGCTTTTCCCTTGTTACGTGAATTAAAGGGCAAGACAACAATAACTGCTATATTAACAAATTAATTAATCAATCAAATGTTCTCTATTTTAGGTTAAGCAGCATTAAAATATTTGGATACCAAGTATTACAGATGTTAGGAGAGATAAAACTTTTAGTATATTCTGAGGTAAAAAATGTGGTTCTTTTTTCCCAGAACCAATTCTCCATACTCTCTGCACCTTCTTTCCCAAAACAAGCACACTCCTGCTCCTAGGTAATTACTGTACAATAGCTGAAAGAATCACATTTCTCTCAAATTCAATTCTAATTACTTTTTAAAATATGTTCTGGTTGTAACAACGTACTAGGTTTCGTGTTCTTTGTCCATTACCCAGAGTTGAGTCTCTTAGCCCCTAGCTGCAGACTTGGTTCTGCTATCAGGTCAGAGACAAATATCTTCGTAGCCCAGCCCTGGCTTCATTTGCACAGGCAGTTCAGCACACATGGCTCTTAAAACTTCGCCCTGCTTCTAAGTCCCAGTTCTGCTGCTGCTGCTGCTGCTAAGTCGCTTCAGTCATGTCTGACTCATAGACAGTAGCCACCAGGTTCCCCCGTCCCTGGGATTCTCCAGGCAAGAACACTGGAGTGGCTTGCCATTTCCTTCTCCAACGCATGAAAGTGAAAAGTGAATGTGAAGTTGCTCAGTCGTGTCCGACCCTCAGTGACTCCATGGACTGCAGCCTTCCAGGCTTCTCTGTCCATGGGATTTTCCAGGCAAGAATACTGGAGTGGGGTGCCATTGCCTTCTCCAAAGTCCCAGTTCTAGCAAATGGGTATTTCTCAAGTGACTGCACACTTGTTCCTGTCTCTTGGCCTCTCTCTTCTTTGTGACTCACTTTAGCAAGTAAAGGACCCCAGTTCTCCTCATTATGTGACTCTGAACCTCCCCCTTCTTTGTCCCTATCTCAGCTTCGCTGTGCTGCTGATTCCTGCTATTATACCCACTCCTTAGCTTTTGTTGAATTGCCCCTAACCCTGAAATCATGATTACGTATTTTCTCTTTCTGTGTTCTTTCTACTTGCCTGAACTTCTTCGAGGAGCCTGCAGCAGTCAACCCATGCTGTCCAGCCACTGCCATACAGTTTCCAGGATGGGCCCGTCCCTACTCCTTTGGGAGGTCAAGTAGGGAGGCCATTGACTTTTCCCAGTGGCCTACCATGCTAAAGCCATTCATTAGCAATTTTACTGATAGTCACAGCTCATTTTATGTTAGGATTATAAGCATCATAAACTCAGTGGACATGAGTTTGAGCAAACTCCAAGAGATAGTGAAGGACAGGAAAGTCTAACGTGCTGCAGTCCATGGGGTCACAAAGAGTTGGACACAACTCAGTGACTAGACAACAGAAACAAAGAATAAACATTTTGTCTATCTATCATCAGTGTAAAATCATCTCAGGCCTCAATCACCTGCCTGACTAAATGCCATAACTTGGTAGACTGCATTTCCTTCTCAGAAGTCAGGGGGCACATCTGCCTTTTGTTCTTTTTCTAGCTGCACTTTTACACTTCTCATCTCATCTCCTTTCTTTTCAGGATTGAAGTGTGCTGGGGTATAGAGAAAAGGTGCAAAGGAATGGAGAAGAGAAACCAAAGAGGAAAACTCCCAGCTTGACATCAAATGAGAGCATTGGTCCTCCAGTGCACTGAGAGCCTGCCACTCCTGCGCTGTCATGACCATATTTCATGCAGAAGCACACACATGCACACACAGGCACAGGGTATTCAAGAGGTTTATAAGGATGTAACCCGGAGGGAAATAGAAAGGAAAGCAAACCCTCATCGTGCCCTGGTTTGTCTTCACAGCTAACAGTACTGTATGTTTATTATGGAGCATAATTGCTGGCTTTTTAGAAAACATGTACCTTAATTATAGTCATTAGTAAATAAAAAAGATTTTGTATTCCCAAGAGGTATATTGAGTGACAAGCCCTAACATTTACACTATTAATCCAGGAAAGAAGTGTTTGCTTAAAAATAAGCAGAAAAATGTAAAAATTAAATAATACATTTGAATTCTTTTTAAAAGTATATGCATTAACTTTTCATAGCTAATAAAAGTCAGTAAGAAAATAAGATTTCCAGAATGGCCTAAGTTTATCACGAATTCTCTCTTGTTCTCCACATTATACACAAGCCAGGACCAAAAGGAGGGCCAAACGCTACCCCACAATCCTCACAGTAGTCCTTATTCATCACTGGGCTCAGTCACTAAGTCATGTTCAACTCCTTGAGACCCCACAGACTGTAGCCTAACAGGCTCCTCTGTCCATGGGATTTCCCAGCAAGAATACTGGAGTGGGTTTCCACTTCCTCCTGCAAGGGATCTTCCTGACCTAGGATCAAACAGTCTCCTGCCTCTCCTGTGCTGGCCTGCAAATTCTTTACCACTGAGCCACCTGGGAAGCCTACAGGACCCTGCTCACTGTTCCAGAACAGAAATGTACTTCTGAACAATAAGACATTGAGAGCAACTTTGAAGTATCAGCACCTTCACATTCTTACTAACAGTGGACCAGATATTATCTGGGACTCTCAACCAGTTCCACAATCAAAACATCTGAAGCCAATTTCTGAATACTGAAGCTGAAACCAAGCATGACTCTGCGGGGCTCCTGGACACAACAGCCTTTCTGTATCTCCCATTTCTTGGATTACAGGAAATAGGCTTCTTTCAGCCTCCAAGATCTTCCTTGAGTACCAAGAAGCAGGTTCAAACAGTTGCTAATTAGGGAAGGGAGGGGATGCTGAAAGACAATGGAGGAACAGTCAAAAGAAACAAAAATGCAGGCTTGGGGCAGGTTCTGGCTCCCCCTACATTCAGTTCAGCTCATTTGCTCAGTCATGTCAGACTCTTTGCAACCCCATGGACTGCAGCACGCCAGGCTTCCCTGTCCATCACCAATTCCCAGAGCCTACTCAAACTTATGTCCATAGAGTTGGTGATGCCATCCAACCATATCATCCTCTGTCATCCCCTTCTCCTCCTGCCCTCAATCTTTCCCAACATCGGGGTCTTTTCAAATGAGTCAGTTCTTCACATCAGGTGACCAAAGTATTGGAGTTTCAACATCAGTCCTTCTAATGAATATTGAGGACTGATTTCCTTTACGATTTCTTTAAGGATTGATGCAAGAGTCTTCTCCAGCATCGCAGTTCAAAAGCATCAAGTTTTCGGCACTCTGCTTTCTTTATGGTCCAACTCTCACATCCATACATGATACTGGAAAAATCATAGCTTTAACTAGACAGACCTTTGTTGGTAAAGTAATGTCTCTGCTTTTTAATATGCTGTCTAGGTTTGTCAGTATCTCTGAGCTGTTTTGCAGATACTAAAATCCCTACTAGGTGAGAGAAGTTGATAGGGTATTTTGACATTAAAAAAACAACACAGTAGAAACTAAGAATCCCTACTTTTAAAAATTTATGAATTAACCATGTGTGAATTAACATGCACTGGGGTGACTGCAGTGATAAAGAACCCATCCACCTAATGCAGGAGAGTCAAGAGGCAGATTCAATCCCTGGGTTGGGAAGATCCCCTGGGTAGGAAATGGCAACCTACTCCAGTGTTCTTGCCTGGAAAATCCCACAGAGGAGCCTGTTGGCTGCAGTCCATGGGGTCACAAACAGTTAGACAGACAAGAGTGCATGCACTAGCTCAAGTTTACATTTAAGCCCTGAATCGTCTAACTGGTAAATTAAATCATACCTCAGTTGTATGGCTACTTCTGCTCTATACGGAAATAAATTTTCAAAATCCTGTATTATCTTAGTTTTGTGGAGTGTCCTCACAGAAGGGGGCCTGAAGAAATGGCTCATCTGCTTACAACACAGCTGACAGGAATCTGGGTTCATTGTGACAAGGGGCACAAAATGTATGACCCTCCAATGAATAACTCTCCAACATGTGTCCCCTTGTACCTCTACATGGCTGCTGGGCAGGACCAGTGGGAAAGGACTCGATACTGGAAGAAAAGCTACAGTATTCAGTGGGGAAGCTTGCCCCCTAGAGTCTGTTTGGTTCTGGTGGGCCGTAAGTGGTCCTGTAAGGGCTTTGAACCTCTCTTTTCAAGGAGAGAGAAAAAAATTAAAAATAGATTCCAACTATATGCCATTCTGGAAAAGGCAAAACTATGGACTTTAGGCAAAACTATGACAGTAAAAAGGCCAACAATAGCCAGAGGTTCATGGGGAGAGGAATAGAGAGTACAGAATTTTTTATGAGCAGTGAAAATATTTTGAATATATGTCATTATATCCATCTCGACACAGGGACTGAACCCAGGTCTGCATTGCAGGCAGATTCTTTATCATCGGAGCCATCAGGGAAGGCTATATGTCATTATACTTCTGTCCAAAGGCATGGAATGTACAACACCACTCACTTCATTAATGTGGACCCTGAGATGAACTGGGCACCTTGATGATTATAATGTGTCAATACAGTTCATTTTTGGTTTTTAAAAAAGGTACCACTCTGCTGATAATGGCCATATATGTAACGGGAGGGGGTACATTGGGGAATTTCTGTACTTTCCTATCAAATTTGTTGTATACCTAAGACTGCTTAAAAAAAAAAAAAAGGTTTCAAAAAAATTAACACTCAAGGTATGTTTTTGGTGAACTTTTGCTTCATTTTTATATATGTTTCAGTTCAGTTCAGTCGTTCAGTCATGTCTGACTCTTTGTGACCCCATGAATCACAGCACGCCTGGCCTCCTTGTCCATCACCAACTCCCAGAGTTCACTCAAACTCATGTCCATCGAGTCAGTGATGCCATCCAGCCATCTCATCCTCTGTTGTCCCCTTCTCCTCCTGCCCCCAATCCCTCCCAGCATCAGGGTCTTTTCCAGTGAGTCAATTCTTCTCATGAGGTGGCCAAAGTACTGGAGTTTCAGCTTCAGCATCAGTCCTTCCAATGAACACCCAGGACTGATCTCCTTTAGAATGGACCAGTTGGATCTCCTTGCTGTCCAAGGGATTCTCAATAGTCTTTTCCAGCACCACAGTTCAAAAAAAGCATCAATTCTTCAGCACTCAGCTTTCTTTATAGTCCAACTCTCACATCCATACATGACCACTGGAAAAACCATAGCCTTGACTAGACAGACCTTTGTTGGCAAAGTAATGTCTCTGCTTTTTAATATGCTATCTGGGTTGGTCATAACTTTCGTTCCAAGGAGTAAGCGTCTTTTAATTTAATGGCCCAATCACCATCTGCTGTGATTTGGGAGCCAAATATGGCTTCTCTGGTGGCTCAGTGGGAAGGAATCTGCCTGCCAAACAGGAGACATGGTTTCCATCCCTGGGTTGGGAAGATACCCAGGAGAAGGAAGCAGCAACTCACTATAGTATTCTTGCCTGGGAAATCCCACGGACAGAGGAGCCTGGCAAGCTATATTCCTTGGGGTCGCAATAGAATGGACAAGACTTATTGACTAAACAACAGCAATGCATTATGTATTTGTGTTTGTTGAACTGTGATGGAAAATAAATTTTTTAGATCAAAAAAGTTTATATACTGGCTAATAAAATCACAAATTTATCTCATAAAAATATCCTACATCTGAAGGAGAGTTGTGATAATTCACAACTGTACACTCTAGTGTACAGTCATCTTTTGTTTTAACTTGTGATAAAAATTAGGTTGTGGTTTTTATTGTAGCATATTTTTTTATATTTTTACCACAAAGTAGAAGGCTATGCAGGAAAACTAATCTAGCCTCTACATAAAGTCAGTGACATCCAAAGAGGAAATGTATCAATACTAGAATAAAAAAGAATCATTTCAAGGAGGAAATTGATATGAGCCTGGAGGTCAATGGAGATAAATGGGCTAGGTGTCTAGGAGACTTCACCACAGAGGTAACATTTGGAGGTGAAAGAATGAATGACACCATACATATACACAATGGAGTATTACTCAGCTATTAAAAATAATACATTTGAATCAGTTCTAATGAGGTGGATGACGCTGGAGCCGATTATACAGAGTGAAGTAAGTCAGAAAGAAAAACATCAATACAGTATACTTACACATATATATGGAATTTAGAATGATGGTAATGATAAAACTGTACGCAAGACAGCAAAAGAGACACAGATGTATAGAATGGCCTTTTGGACTATGCGGGAGAGGGAGAGGGTGGGATGGGATGGTGGCTCAGTGGGAAGGAATCTGCCTGCCAAACAGGAGACATGGTTTCCATCCCTGGGTTGGGAAGATACCCAGGAGAAGGAAGCAGCAACTCACTATAGTATTCTTGCCTGGGAAATCCCACGGACAGAGGAGCCTGGCAAGCTATATTCCTTGGGGTCGCAATAGAATGGACAAGACTTATTGACTAAACAACAGCAATGCATTATGTATTTGTGTTTGTTGAACTGTGATGGAAAATAAATTTTTTAGATCAAAAAAGTTTATATACTGGCTAATAAAATCACAAATTTATCTCATAAAAATATCCTACATCTGAAGGAGAGTTGTGATAATTCACAACTGTACACTCTAGTGTACAGTCATCTTTTGTTTTAACTTGTGATAAAAATGTAGGTTGTGGTTTTTATTGTAGCATATTTTTTTATATTTTTACCACAAAGTAGAAGGCTATGCAGGAAAACTAATCTAGCCTCTACATAAAGTCAGTGACATCCAAAGAGGAAATGTATCAATACTAGAATAAAAAAGAATCATTTCAAGGAGGAAATTGATATGAGCCTGGAGGTCAATGGAGATAAATGGGCTAGGTGTCTAGGAGACTTCACCACAGAGGTAACATTTGGAGGTGAAAGAATGAATGACACCATACATATACACAATGGAGTATTACTCAGCTATTAAAAATAATACATTTGAATCAGTTCTAATGAGGTGGATGACGCTGGAGCCGATTATACAGAGTGAAGTGAGTCAGAAAGAAAAACATCAATACAGTATACTTACACATATATATGGAATTTAGAATGATGGTAATGATAAAACTGTACGCAAGACAGCAAAAGAGACACAGATGTATAGAATGGCCTTTTGGACTATGCGGGAGAGGGAGAGGGTGGGATGGGTTGGCAGAGTGGCAGTGTAACATGTGTGATATCATAATGAAACGAATCACCAGGCCAGGTTTGATGCAGGATGCTTGGGACTGATGCACGGGGATAATCCAGAGAGAGGGTGTGGGGCGGGAGGGGGGAGGTGGGGGTTGGGATTGGGAGTTCATGTATACTCGTGGCTGATTCATGTCGATGTGTAGCAAAACGAATACAGTATTGTAAAGCAAAACAAACTAAAAAATAAAAGTTAATTAAAGAAAAAAAAAAGAAATGTTGAGAGAGAAAACAAATTGTTCTATGTCTCTGACATCTGCAGGTAGTGTAAAGGACCAGAAGCCCGTCCCACCAAAGAGACTAAAATAAAAGAGAATGTAAAAAGGGATATGGAGCAGTGTGGTATTATGCAAGGCAATGAAACAGCATGTTTTCAAAAGGAAAGCACAGTCAGCTTTGTCACTTACTACTGTGAGTTTAAAATCAAAACAAATCTGTTGGGTGGCAAAGAAACTGTCCTTATAAATGACTCTCACCAGATAAACTTACTAGATATGAATATTTCCTTTATCATGGGTAGGATGATAAGTCAGATATGGAGGGCTGAATGCCTCCTGATACTTAAAAACATCTCTTGATAAGCCACAGCATTTGCTATTTATTGAAGAAGTTATGTATCCTTTTGTAATAGGATCTAGATAAGTTAATTTTAATATCTTTTTAACTTATTAAGGTTTGTCAGGTAATTTTATATTAATATGCATGCACTTGTTTGAATCTTATTTGCAACACTTGTAAATTTTCCTTTAAATCATCTATCAATGTCTTAATAACTATATTATACATTTCTTCCTTTACATGTGCATAATGCTTAAAAATTTACCCCTATTTATAAGTCCACTGGCTTTAAAATTTACCCTTATTTATAAGTCCACTGACTGCCTTTATATCAACACAGCAATTTATAAAGAAATAATTAAAATTTTACACAATGCATTAAAACATGTCCATGGAAATTCGTTGTGAAACATTTTTTTTTTTAATAAGGTGGCTGCTATTCTAAAGGAATACTTAAAAATTACAATGAATTTAATTCCGAAGTCTCACATGGCTAATATTTTCCATCTTTCCATTACCCAACTTGTCACAAGAGCTATTGAAAACATTCAAATTGTCTGTTTTGATTTAATCCAATTACCTAAAAATATGAAAGCACTTTAACTGTAAACTCCTAGCTAATAATGCCTACTTCTGCCATCTGGTGGCAGAAGCAAAAGGTATATTCATTACTGGTAACAAGGCTGTAAAACAGGCCTCAGTGAACAATTACAAATTAACATCCAGATTGCAGGTATCATTCTTCACTTGAAAAACTTCAGCATTTATAGTTTTTTGTTTTTTAACAGGACAATGCTCTCTGTAGTTTTTTGAAACATTACTAGCTTCATGCTGAGCACATTAGCAATGCCTTATTCTAACAAAGAAAGCATCAATTTTAAAGCAACAATCAAGTTAGACATAAAAACTGGATAATAAAACTCCATTTATTGTACATATACAGCCATTTCTAGCATGTCTAATTTTTTAAATTAATGATCAATGTTTCTCAAGAAAGCTTTCAATCAATTGATCCTGTTTGTATAACTTGGTATGTCTGATTTGCCACAGTACATAGAACTCAGCTTTTAAAAATCATTTTACATGAAGACATATTTTTTAAAGAGTAATTTGAAATATGAGAAAATTTATTTGCCTTACAGACATTTTAGTATGTTTTTATACTTTTTTAAAACAATTTATTTTTCATTTAAAAATTAAAATTTTCTTTTAAATTCAAAATACTACAGTTAATTATTCATATATCAGGGAATCACAGAATTGAGTTGGGAGAACTATTAGGTGTCACAGGGTTCATTTATCTGCTCCAAGGATAATATTTTTCTGTAATGTAATTCACAAGTAGCAATCAAGCTCTGCTCATATATTCTACATAATAGAAAAATTCTACTACAGTCCTGGAGTTTGACAACACCCATCCCCAGAGAATTCTTCTAAGAACCTATAATGTACTTTCCCATCAATCCCATCTGGCCTTGGTTGCTCTATGGAGCCCTGTAGAGTAAAGTTGTATTCTTTAATATCTGAAGATTATTGGCATGATCCAACCACTCACCTTTCTCTTCTTTACTAGAAAGTTACCTAGTTCCTTCAGCTACTCTCCATATGCTATATCATCAATTTCTCCACCAATCTGGTCTTTTTTATTCTAGTTTGAAAATACAGAGTTTAAGACTGACCTCTCTTCTCCAGGGGTCATCAAACTGAACCAGCAGTGTTTACCTTTAAGTCCTTTCCATGTGTGCTCTTATTTCACAGAAAGCAACTTGGGTTAAAGACAGGATCACTAAAAAAACAGAGGTGTGAGTTTGCATCTCAACTCTATCACTTAATAGGGCTATGATCATGAATATCTGATAATCTCTCTGAACTTTAGACTCTTCAACAGCAAAACTGATATTATAATACTTAATGAAATACAGGTCATTTTTTCCATTAAGAATTTATCATTGTATTATCCCCTTGCTTGGAATCTTTCAAAGACCTCTTTTGTGCTGAGGATGAAGAAGACAAAGCTTCCTAGCTTGGTTTAAAAGGCACTGCGTGAACTGGCCTCCAGCATCATCTTACCTATCGCCCATCGAATTTCCCAAAGTTCTATCTTGTTTTAGGAACACAGGTCGTCTCTCCATCTCTTACTCTCTCCATGGGGCACACAGTTTTAGTACTGGTGTTCCCTCTTCCAGGAATGCTCTTCAGTCTCCTCCTCCCCTTATTCATTCTTAATTAAAGTGCCATCTCCTGACCTCTGTAGCAAAGTCAGTTTTACCTCATACATGGTTTTGCAGCACCTTGTAGTTCCTTTCAGTTATCTCAATTTCAGTTCTGCTTGTATTTAAGAAATTACTTGATTATGTCTGTCTTCTAGTAGATTTTAAATTGCATTAAGGCAAAGACCACACCTGTTTATGTTTTCAATTCCTACCTAGCTTCTAGTCCAGTACTTGGTATGTAATAGATAATCAATAAATATTTATAAATAATGAACTGCAGTTCATGGCTGCAAAGAAATCAAAAGTTGAGCAGCAGGGATTCTGGAAAGAAGGCACAGGGATATAAGCCCAATACGTAGCAATGGTTTTCTCTTCAAGGACTTTTTTGATCCCAAGATGCAGAAAGTTGTAAATTAAGAAGGCAGGAAAAACCAATGAAAAAGAGACTAGAATTCTTATTAAGGAACTGCTGCAAGGAACACAGTGAGCACTTTAGGCGCTCACTTGGGACCTCTGCAACTATTTAGGGTTTTTCTATCTCTTCAGGCTACACAGGTAGCCTCTTGGAAAAGACTGAAACAGTGGGAGGTTTGACTTATAATTCAAAAGTAAAATCTTTCTCCTTCGCTCTTACCTTTGCACCACCCCGCCGCCCCTTAGCACATAAGACCATCAAATCCTTGTCATAAGACATCTTGTATCACTTTTTATTTACTATGCTTCATTACCATCTCATTACATTTTAGTAGGATCATCTTAAATTACTGCCTTTCAGGAGAAGGCGGATCTACTCTGCTAAGAACTGTAATTTGTATCTAATCTATCATCCTGCCTTATTCCAAGGGAACTTCTTTCCATATGGCTGTCACAGGTGATCATTAAAGGTGATCAGTCCATCCTCCAACTTGCAGGTAACCTACATTTGTTGGAATTATAAGGTTTCCTCAAATTTTCTATTATCCACTTGTTTCTACTTATAGAGATATATTAACTTTATAGCTATTAATAGATACATGTTTAAAACAGCAAATAAAAGAGTCCTAAGTATTAGTACTCTAGACTAAAATTTATTTGAAACAAAAGAAAATCAATTAAAACACTTAAAATAGCTGCCCAGAACTCTCTCATCTTTCCTAGTAATTTTACTTCCTATATGCTAGTTTTTTTTTTTAATTTCTATTCTAAGAACAGTTATTTTGAATAGTAAAGAGAAAACATTGTCATGATTTGGGTGTTTTATTCTATTTCTGCATTTTTAATCTACTTTTTTTTCTGGGAAGTATGAAAAATAGAGAAAAGTAGGCATTAAGATAAAAAAGAGAGAATAAAAGCATATCAATAATTCACCAAATGAAAAGCACATAAATTAAACTCTGAATAATCACAGACAGTTTATATATGTTATTTCTCTTAACACTTTTACTTCTTTTGTAAAATGAGTATGCTTAATATTATTTTTCTCAGGGAATCAGATGTTCATTTCTTTAGACTAATATTAAAAATATTCATTATTGTCTTTATTTCCAAAATCCAAGTAGGTGCTTTTCTCAAAAGAAAATGCTATTTTTTAAAACCATGTCTGGATAAAAAGGAATAGCTTATTTCAGAAAACTACTGAGTTATACAGTCAGATCATGACAAGAAACTGAACTGCAAGCTGATATATGTTAGAAAATATAAATGATTTGGGGGTATTTTTAGAAGAATCTTTGATTTCTCTGTAACTTGGATGAGAGTCAGTCACGAGCAAAATAGTTAATAAGGTTTTGTGAGTGACGCTTACTCCTTGGAAGGAAAGTTATGACCAATCCAGATAGCATATTAAAAAGCAGAGACATTACTTTGCCAACAAAGGTCTAGTCAAGGCTATGGTTTTTCCAGTGGTCATGTATGGATGTGAGAGTTGGACTGTGAAGACAGCTGAGTGTCAAAGAATTGATGCTTTTGAACTGTGGTGTTGGAGAAGACTCTTGAGAATCCCTTGGACTGCAAGGAGATCCAACTGGTCCATCCTAAAGGAGATCAGGCCTGGGTGTTCATTGGAAGGACTGATGCTAAAGCTGAAACTCCAGTACTTTGGCCACATCATGTGAAGAGTTTACCCACTGAAAAAGACCTGGATGTTGGGAAGGATTGAGGGCAGGAGGAGAAGGGGACAACAGAGGATGAGATGGCTGGATGGCAGCATCGACTCGATGGACATGGGTTTGGGTGCACTCTGGGAGTTGGTCATGGACAGGGAGTCCTGGCATGCTGCGATTCACGGAGTTGCAAAGAGTTGACTGAACGACTTAACTGAACTGAACACTTTTGTACGTCTCCTTTTGTCTGAATACCTCTCCCTGTCCTGATGTCTGTCTAATAGTACTGAGGAGCCAATCAGGATTCTGCTAAGATCGAAACTGTTCTTCCCTATCATCTCTCATCATGAAGACCAAGTCCTCTAAACTATCACCTAAAAAGCGCTGGCTAAAAAGCTCTTGTATGAGAAGATTAGTGGGAAAATACCTCAGTCTTTTCCTTACAGCATAAGCAAAATGCAAACCAAAATACGTGGGCTTTCCTCACGTTCTTTTCAGTCATTTTTTTGTGTTTTGATGACACGAGAAAGTGGCAATTTGCCATAAATGACCTATGCTTAATTAAGCATAGCAGTCCCTCTTTTCCCCAGGTGACTGTCCTAGAATCCTCCCTGCCCATGGATACACACTCCATGGATGTTCAAGATTCTTATAGTAAACGGTACTGTATATGCATATAATCTATGCACATCCCTCCAAATGCTTTAAGCCATCTCTAGATTACTTATTACTAATGAACTTATTTACAAAATCAAAAACACTCATAAACATTGAAAACAAACATGGTTATCAAAGGGGAAAGTGGAGGAGGGATAATTTAGGAGTTTGAAATTAACAAGCATACACTAGCATGCATAAAAAAAGATAAACAGCAAGAACCTATTTTATAGCACAGGGAAGTAAAGTCAGTAACTTATAATGGAAAGAAATCTGAAAAATAATATATATGTATACTCATATATAACTAAATCACTTTGCTCTACACCTGAAAGTAACACAAAGCAAAACAAACTAAAAAAATAAAAATTAATTAAAAAGTTAAAAAAAAAAAAAGCTGTAAGTCAAATATACTTCAATGAAAAATAAATAAATAAGAACCTAGCACAATGGAAATGCTGGGTTAACAGCTGCTGGCATGTAGGAAATTCAAGTTTTTATTTTTAAAACTTTCTAGAAGTTTTTCCCCAAATATTTTCATTTCATGGTTGGTTGTATCCATGAATATCCCTGGATATGGAGGACCAAATGTAAATGCCTGTGGTTTACATGGAATTTTAACAATGTGACTTGGCATTTATAAAGTGTTTTACTCTGATTTTATACATGAATAGAGCAAACTCAAATCTTGTCAAATAAGCAAATTACTATTCACATTGAATGTGTGGTTCCCAAAGTCACTATCAGGAGCTCAATTATTTCCAAGCTTAGAATACTTTCATCTCCTTCCAAATCTGCTCCTAAATTCAGGGACCATAAGTAGATGAGACTGAGAACAGCAATTTGGCAATCTCAAGGCTCCATCTCAGACTCTCTGTTTCTGCCATCTTGCTCTTTCAACTTCTTTTTCTCCTACTGTCTCATATCTGGCCTCATTTTCTTTACCTTACTGTATTTGGAACTGACCTTTAGTTCTTTCATCTTCCTGGCTTGAAAGAAGGTTGTTTGAACAGTATGGAATGGTGTGTGACTTATTTTGTTGCCCTGAAAACCACTGTGTACCTTGCATTGTGCAAAACACATTTGACTGTGGAACTAATGTGGCATATGCCTAGACAATCTGTCAATCTTCCAGAAGACAGTTTTGTACTTTTAATCTTTTTTAGTGCACAATGAAAACAATGAGAGTAAATGACAGAATTAGTGATAGCTTTCATATTTGTTTTGCCAAAGAATGCATAACCATCTCAAAGTCAGCTGATTCTTAAATAGAATCATAAATTAGGAACTATAGAAAGCCTTTACTCCACAAAAAACAGGTACAGATTCTTCTTCACTCCTTTATTTCATAGTTCAATATTCTTTGATGATTGCTTTGAAAATAACTATTTTTTATATAACCAGATATGAAGACATATATAAATGATTATAAATGTCATCTATTTATTTATACCACTAGTTTTATTAATGTGAACAGGAATGAGCAAGTATGAGTTGGTATATAATTTATGATAAAAGGAGTGTCTATTTTCAGAAGGTAGAAATTTGATCTTTTTAGATAAGGGATCTATTAATAACAACTAGGAAAAGTTTGAAAGTATAAGAATTTAAGGTTCTTTTCCAATGTAAAAACATAAATCGTAGAAATGAATAGTAGTATTAGTATCAATTTTATGTATTGATTAATTACAATAGACTTTTATATACTATAATCACTGCAGATGGTGACTGGAGCCATGAAATTAAAAGACGCTTACTCCTTGAAAGAAAAGTTATGAGCAACCTAGATAGTATATTCAAAAGCAGAGATATTACTTTGCTGACTAAGGTCCGTCTAGCCAAGGCTATGGTTTTTCCTGTGGTCATGTATGGATGTGAGAGTTGGACTGTAAAGAAGACTGAGTGCCGAAGAATTGATGCTTTTGAACTGTGGTGTTGGAGAAGACTCTTGAGAGTCCCTTGGACTGCAAGGAGATCCAACCAGTCCATTCTGAAGGAGATCAACCCTGGGATTTCTTTGGAAGGAATGATGCTAAAGCTGAAACTCCAGTACTTTGGCCACCTCATGCGAAGAGTTGACTCAGTGGAAAAGACTCTGATGCTGGGAGGGATTGGGGGCAGGAGGAGAAGGGGACGACCACGGATGAGATGGCTGGATGGCATCATGGACTCAATGGACGTGAGTCTGAGTGAACTCCGGGAGTTGGTGATGGACAGGGAGGCCTGGCGTGCTGCGATTCATGGGGTCGCAAAGAGTTGGACACGACTGAGCAACTGAAATGAACTGAACTGAAAACAGCTTATGTTTAACATTAATCTAAGTCCAATCACCTGAAAATAATTTCCAAAATCTGCTAGTATGAATCTTTAATTATTGCTAATCATTGGATCTCATTACCTGCAACACTTATAGGATCTGTCTCACAACTATTACATTGGACAGAACTGTTTTAGACTTTTAGAATGAACTCTCAATTATCTCCAACAGTATACTTAAGGGGGGCTTACTATCATTTAAATGCACTGGATTTTATTCTTATAGGTTGTCATTATCACACCAATCTTTCACCTTCAATTGCTGCACACTCAAACTACATTTTAATTTTAATAGTGACCAAACAGAAAACATTCTAAAGCCAAATTTAAATGAATTTTGGATGATTAAAGCTTTAGATTCATGTCATTTATCCCTACAGAGAAATCAAAACATGAACTTTAAGGCTGCATTAATATAGAATTAGAAATCAGGTTTCAATTATAAGTCCCTTATTAACTATAATCTCATGTGTTATTTCGTTTACAAATCTAAATCTGTTTCTTCCATTGTAAGATTCAGGGCATATAATATTATTGTTTGTTTTCAAGGAATGCTGTGAGAATTAAATGAGATAATGCTTTAAAAAGCATTAATTAAAATGTATCCATGTAACTTGTGAAACATTTAGTATATTCTGGAAAACGTTACCCAGTCCAACAATTTTATTTTCCTCATCTCAACAAGTGTCTTTGGAGGTAAGAATTTTGGAAACAGAGTTTAAATTAAAATAATATAATCATCTGAATCAGCTGTAATAAAGTGGATGAAACTGGAGTCTTTTATACAGAGTGAAGCAAGTCAGAAAGAAAAACACTAATATAGTATATTAATGCATATATGTGGAATTTAGAAAAATGGTAATGATAACCCTATATGCAAGACAGCAAAAGAGACACAGACATAAAGAACAGACTTTTGGACTCTGTGGGAGAAGACGAGGGTGGGATGATTTGAGAGAATAGCATTGAAACATGTATATTACCATATGTGAAATAGATCACCAGTCCAAGTTCAATGCATGAAACAAGGCACTCAAGGCCAGTGCACTGGGACAACCCAGTGGGATGGGATAGGGACAGAGGTTCAGGATGGGGAACACATGTACACCTGTGACTAATTCATGTGAATATATGGCAAAACCCACCACAATACTGTGAAGTAATTAGCCACCAATTAAAATAAATTAATTAAAAAAATAATCAACAAAAGGGAATGGAAAAGACAAAGCATAAGAACAAAGACTAGGGAAAAAAAACAGGTAGAAAACTAAGAATCTATTTTTAGTACCCTTTTCTCTTTGCAGAGAGACTAGATACTTTGTTTTAAAATAAAGCTTATAAAATAGAGCTACCATTATGACTTGAGCTCCACTTACATGTTAAAACTGTATAATGTGCATATGTTATATATGATATAATTTCACTTCTTAAATGAACTCATATGAAACAAACTACCGGAAAGAAATAATATATTGATTTCTCTGTCATGATAATTAAAATAATTTTCATTTCAAATTCAGCGAGTTTTTAAGACTACAATCGGAAAATCATCCAAGTAATTCCCTTATATTAAGAGTATTCTGAATAGGAATAAAATGAATACTTAAGGACAAAGTTTGAACTTTAATTCAAAACACCCTGGTCCTTTAAACACACCTCTCTGATGTAATGAGATGTCTTTATTATACTTTATAAAAAGTTGAAGGGTTTCTTAAATCTAGATTTGATGTAACTGAAAGTTGCTCAGTTGTGTCCAACTCTTTGCAACCCCACTGATTATATATACAGTCCATGGACTTCTCCAGGCCAGAATACTGGGGTGGGTAGCCTCTCTCTTCTCCAGGGAATCATCCTAACCCAGGAACTGAACCCAGGTCTCCCACATTGCAGTCAGATTCTTTGCCAGCTGACCACAAAGGAAGCCCAAGAATATTGGAGTGGATAGCCTATCCCTTCTCTAGCAAGTCTTCCTGAACCAGGAATTGAACAAGGGTCTCCTGCGTTGCAGGCGGATTATTTACCAACTGAGCTAGTTAAGAATTTAATGGATGATGTTTGTGAACAGAAGACCTAATTTAAAAAAGAAACCAACCTAAGACATTAGAGAAGCAATGAGTATTCAAATTCACTCAGTTCAGTTCAGTCACTCAGTCATGTCTGACTCTTTGCGACCCCATGAATCAGCACACCAGGCCACCCTGTCCATGACCGACTCCCAGAGTTCACCCAAATACATGTGCATCAAGTCGGTAATGCCATCCAGCCATCTCATCCTCTTTTGTCCCCTTCTCCTCCTGCCCCCAATCCGTCCCAGCATTAGGGTCTTTTCCAATGAGTCAACTCTTCGCATGAGGTAGCCAAAGTATTGGAGTTTAAGCCTCAGCATCAGTCTTTCAATGAACACCCAGGATTGGTCTCTTTTAGGATGGATTGGTGGGATCTCTTTGCAGTCCAAGGGACTCTCAAGAGTCTTTTCCAACCCCACAGTTCAAAAGCATCAATTCTTTGGCACTCAGCTTTCTTCACAGTCCAACTCTCACATCCATTAATCCACTGAGAAGTATCTAATTTATTCATGGCCCATCAATAAATTATGTAGATATAGAGGAGATACACATAGATGTTAAGATGTCATACTTTATGACTTTGGAGATATTCAGATGGAACCATAGGGGAAGTTCAGTTCAGTTCAGTCGCGCAGTCGTGTCCGACTCTTTGCGACCCCATGAATCGCAGCACGCCAGGCCTCCCTGTCCATCACCAACTCCCGGAGTTCACTCAGACTCACGTCCATTGAGTCTGTGATGCCATCCAGCCATCTCATCCTCGGTCGTCCCTTTCTCCTCCTGCCCCCAATCCCTCCCAGCATCAGGGTCTTTTCCAATGAGTCAACTCTTCGCATAAGGTGCCCAAAGTACTGGAGCTTCAGTTTTAGCATCATTCCTTCCAAAGAAATCCCAGGGTTGATCTCCTTCAGAATGGACTGGTTGGATCTCCTTGCAGTCCAAGGGACTCTCAAGAGTCTTCTCCAACACCACAGTTCAAAAGCATCAATTCTTCGGCGCTCAGCCTTCTTCACAGTCCAACTCTCACATCCATACATGACCACAGGAAAAACCATAGCCTTGACTAGACGGACCTTAGTCGGCAAAGTAATGTCTCTGCTTTTGAATATACTATCTAGGTTGGTCATAACTTTTCTTCCAAGGAGTAAGCGCCTTTTAATTTCATGGCTGCAGTCACCATCTGCAGTGATTTTGGAGCCCAAAAAAACAAAGTCTGACACTGTTTCTACTGTTTCCCCATCTATTTCCCATGAAGTGATGGGGCCAGATGCCATGATCTTCGTTTTCTGAATGTTGAGCTTCAAGCCAACTTTTCCACTCTCCTCTTTCACTTTCAACAAGAGGCTTTTTAGCTCCTCCTCACTTTCTGCCATAAGACAGTCCAAGGGACTCTCAAGAGTCTTCTCCAACACCACAGTTCAAAAGCATCAATTCTGTGGTGCTCAGCCTTCTTCACAGTCCAACTCTCACATCCATACATGACCACAGGAAAAACCATAGCCTTGACTAGACGGACCTTAGTCGGCAAAGTAATAGGGGAAAGAACCTATTATTTTAGAAAAGTAACACAATTATCATCTTGTGTTGACCAGAAGCTGGCATTGGCTCAGATCATGAACTCCTTATCTCCAAATTCAGACTTAAATTGAAAAAAGCAGGGAAAACCACTAGACCATTCAGGTATGACCTAAATCAAATCATTTATGATTATACAGTGGAAATGACAAATAGATTTATGGGACTAGATCTCATAGAGTGCCTGATGAACTATGGACAGAGGTTCATGATATTGTACAGGAGACAGGGATCAAGGCCATCCCCAAGAAAAAAATGGAAAAAAAAAAATAGCTGTCTGAGGAGACTTACAAATAGCTATGAAAAGAAGAGAAGCAAAGGATAAAAGGAAAGATATACCCATTTGAATGCAGAGTTCCAAAGAATAGTGAGGAGAAATAAGAAAGACTTCCTCAGTGATCAATGCAAACAAATAGAGGAAAACAGTGGAATGGGAAACACTAGAGATCTCTTCAAGAAAATTAGAGATACTAAGGGAACATTTCATACAAAAGATGAGTTCAATAAAAGACAGAAATTGTTTGGACCTAAAAGAAGCTGAAGATATTAAGAAGAGGTGGCAAGAATACACAGAACTGTACAAAAAAGATCTTACAACCCAGATAATCATAATGGTGTGCTCACTCACCTAGAGCCAGACATCCTGAAATGTGAAGTCAAGTGGGCCTTAGGAAGCATCACTATGAAAAAAGCTAGTGGAGGTGATGGAATTGCAGTTGAGCTATTTCAAATCTTGGAAGATGATGCTGTGAAAGTGCTGCACTCAATGTCAGCAAATTTGGAAAACTCAGCAGTAGCCACAAGACTGAAAAAGGTCAGTTTCATTCCAATCCCAAAGAAAGGCAATGCCAAAGAATGCTCAAACTACTGCACAATTGCACGCTAGTAAAATAATGCTCAAAATTCTCCAAGACAGGCTTCAGCAATATCTGAACCATGAACTATCAGACATTCAAGCTGGTTTTAGAAAAGGCAGAGGAACCTGGATCAAATTGCCAACATCCACTGGATTATTGAAAAAGCAAGACAATTCGAGGGGAAAAAAAAACAAACAAACATCTATTTCTGCTTTATTGACTATGCCAAAGCCTTTGACTGTGTGGATCACAATAAACTGTGGAAAATTCTTCAGGAGATAGGAATACCAGACCACCCGACCTGCCTCTTGAGAAACCTGTTTGCAGGTCAGGAAGCAACTTTTAGAACTGGACATGGAACAACAGACTGGTTCCAAGAAGGAAAAGGAGTATGTCAAGGCTGTATATTGTCCCCCTGCTTATTATTTTTTTAATTAATTTTTATTTTTTAGTTTGTTTTGCTTTACAATACTGTATTCATTTTGTTACACATTGACATGAATTAGCCATGAGTGTACATGAACTCCCAATCCCGACCCCCACCTCCACCCTCCCGCCCCACACCCTCTCTCTGGATTATCCCCGTGCATCAATCCCTAGCATCCTGCATCAAACCTGGACTGGCGATTCGTTTCACTTATGATATCACACATGTTACATTGCCACTCTGCCAACCCATCCCACCCTCTCCCTCTCCCACAGAGTCCAAAAGGCCATTCTATACAACTGTGTCTCTTTTGCTGTCTTGCGTACAGGTTTATCATTACCATCATTCTAAATTCCATATATATGTGTAAGTATACTGTATTGATGTTTTTCTTTCTGGCTTACTTCACTCTGTATAATCGGCTCCAGCGTCATCCACCTCATTAAAACCGATTCAAATGTTTTAACTTATATGCAGAGCACATCATGAGAAAAGCTGGGCTGAAAGAAGCACAAGCTGGAATCAAGATTGCTGGGAGAAATATCAATACCCTCACATATGCAGATGACAGCACCCTTATGGCAGAAAGTGAAGAGGAACTAAAAAGCCTCTTGATGAAAATGAAAGAGGAGAGTGAAAAAGTTGGCTTAAAGCTCAACTTTCAGAAAACAAAGATCATGGCATCTGGTCCCATCACTTCATGGGAAATAGATGGGGAAAGAGAGAAACAGTGTCAGACTTTATTTTGAGGGGCTCCAAAATCACTGCAGATGGTGATTGCAGCCATGAAATTAAAAGTCGCATACTCCTTGGAAGGAAAGTTATCACCAACCTAGACAGCATATTGAAAAGCAGAGACTTTACTTTGTCTACAAAGGTCTGTCTAGTCAAGGCTATGGTTTTTCTAGCAGTCATGTATGGATGTGAGAGTTGGACTGTGAAGAAAGCTGAGTGCAGAAGAATAATGCTTTTGAACTGTGGTTTTGGAGAAGACTCTTGACAGTCCCCTGGAATGCAAGGAGATCCAACCAATCCATCCTAAAGGAGATCAGGCCTGAGTGTTCATTGGAAGGACTGATGTTGAAGCTGAAGCTCCAATACTTTGGCCACCTGATGCGAAGAGCTGACTCATTTGAAAAGACCCTGATGCTGGGAAAGATTGAGGGCAGGAGGAGAAGGGGACAACAGAGGATGAGATGACTGGATGGCATCACTTACTCAATGGACATGAGTTTGAGTGAACTCCAGGGAGTTGGTTATGGACAGGGAGGCCTGGCATGCTGCAGTTCATGGGGTCGCAAAGAGTTGGACATGACTGTGTGATTTCCTGAACTGAACTGGAAATAAAATCTTCCTTTATTTAATGCTTTTAGAGATTTCTTCTTTGAACTGTTCTCAGTGTGTATAGCCATCACTTGTGTATGTAAACTATAAGTTATTTAAACCACAGAAATGAAGAAATTTGAAATCAGTTCTACAAGTATTTTGCAAAGGATATTAAAGTTGTCACATACAAACAACAAGTAGAAGCTATTTAGGAGTAAATTTGAGAGTAAATTATGTGTGCAAGAGCTGAGGTGATGATCTGTTTATTCAGAGTGAGTAGATAGTAAGGAGAGGTGGCAAGTGAGAATTGACAACACAAAAATGCGACTTTCAATGGGAGGAAAGAGATATGATGGTAGCTGAAGGATATATGCAGAATAAAGGTTAGCATGTTTTGTTATTATCATTTTTCATGTTTTAGTGCTATCTCATCTGATAGGAAGAACCACTTGTTTTTAAACATCAACTGGAAGAATTAAAAGGAGACAATCTCAATGAAAATATAAGACTGGGACAAAAAAATTTGCTTACAGCTCTGAGAATGTTGAAGAGGGTGGAATACAGCCCTCCTGTGACTGCCTAGGGAAGCCCTTGAAGGAAGATACTACCATTTTAATAGGAAGGGAAGCAGTGGCAAGTTGTGAGTTTTAGAGACACAGCAGCAGGACATTGAGGACTTCCTTTAAGATTATTTTTTCACTAAGAAGTAGGAAGATTTCTGGAAGCAAGGAACGTTATTGGAAGAGCAACACAGCTAGAGGTGTGTCCTCAGAGATGAGAGAGGTGTAGCACATGTGCAAACCATCATTTCAGACTGGAGAAACCAAACTGATTTGAAGACTTCAGGTTGCTGAAGAGTGTGAGCAAAACGAAGTTGGAAAGCATAGCAATTTTTGTACCACTTTAGGGCTGGTAAAAAAAAAAAATTCTATACACAGTCCTCACAAGCACACATTGAGGGAGGCACCACCATTGCTTCTTCATAGAAGAGAAAACAAAAGAATTCAGTGGGGTCAAATGGAAAGTACCATCATCAGTGCAATGAATGTTACACAGACAGAAAATGTACTTCCTCCTGACAGCAGCCAGGAATTTCTCTCTGATTTCATTCTGTGTGTCAAAGACTGTGGGCCACTGCAGAGAACTCACTTCAATTCTGTTCTCTATCTAGGCAGATTTTTTTTTCTCAATTGATGACATTTTAAAACATTACTTTTGAGCATATGTCTTAATGACTACTTATTTGGGACTTCGAAGGGAATAATGTTTTTGGCTTGGAAAGGTTATCTGGTATTGAAATAACTTTGAGGAAGGTTGGCTTCCAGTGTGTCACAAAATTCTCAGCCTTTAATATGCTAATGAGTGAATTGACTTCAAAGTAGAATGGCATAACACACTCAATATTTTAAAAAACATTTATTCATGAGCCCTTTTTTCATTAACATCTTGTAGGACTTATTTTCCACAAGAAAAAAAAAAAAACTTTGGGAAATGTGACAAAATATTTTTACTCTCACACTTAATCCATTCCATTATATGATAAGGACTTGTCTTACCATGCTTGACTTACATTTTTAAAAGAGCTTAGAAAATCCATGTAGCTATTATAAGAACATGTTTATTATTTACAATATTGAATGTATATCTAGAAAGGAACATGATTTTTATGTTTGAGATTAGGATGCATACATTTCTTCTCCCAGTCAAGTTCCAGATTTATGCAATTCACCCCATTCCTAGAGAACACTAGTTTAATCCCTTTACATGGTTTAGTGCTCTTATATTTCGTATCCTTTAAGCTGCTGTCAAATAGGTTTCCCCAAAAATTATGATTATTTACTCAGTAGCTGAACCTGATGTACCATTTTGTTCCTCAAATCTGCTCTCCTTATATAAACAAGCATGAGATGTATTAAGGATCGGTGGTAGTATTTGCTTGCAACTTTTACTGAACATGTCTCATAATTCAAAAATGAAGAGTATATAGAAAGGATTAGGGTATTTTAAAACTTTAGTTTTCTCCAGAGAGGCTTTCATTTTTCTACCATAAGCTTAAAAATGAACAAACACTCAAAAAAAGGTTTGGATTTGCTAAGAATCCTTGACTACAGGACTGCTATATTAGTTTTGCTCTAAAAGAAACCTGGCAATTAAAACAACCCTAAACCCATGAAGGTTTGTTTAATATTTTAACACTTATGGCCATGTCCACACCACAGAAAATGTATTGCTAAATTAACCACAACTGGAAACTATTTCAAATTGTTTCTAAAAAAATCAGTGATAATTAAACCACCAGGGATTTCTCAGTGGATACTTATGTGCTATTTTCATCTAAAACAGTATTTGTAATTTAGCTGAGTACAGAATAGATTAAAGTAAGATAGGCAGGGAGCTGCTGGATGATGAGTTAATGTGAGACAACAAAGGTCAGAACAGGCAGAAGAAAGTTATTTCAGACATTTGGTGTACAACTTCAACTGATGTGGAGTAGTCAGACTTGGACAGTGACAATACTGTGAAATGAGCAAAGGTTACGTCCCTCAACTTAAGCTATTTTCTTTTGTCACCTCTGTGTACACAAATACACACACAGACAAATACTTATTCATGTGTGAGCACATACATACACACTCATAGATATGTATACATTGCATACAGTCAGGTGATTTTTCATCCATAATATAAAACAGAATTATACAAATGTGATATACAATAATACCTCACATTAATATTTAGAATAAGTTAATAAAAATGCAAATACAGAACTGGTAGAAATCGAAAAAAAGCTTCAGAAATAACCTACAAAATCTTCATGGAGAAGATAGTATTAAAGCTAAATGCTCAGACGCTAAAGTGTCTGTCTACAATGCGGGAGACCTGGGTTGGATCCCTGGGTCGAGAAGATCCCCTGGAGAAGGAAATGGCAATCCACTCCAGTACTCTTGCCTGGAAAATCCCATGGACAGAGGAGCCTGGTAGGCTCCAGTCCATGAGGTCGCAAAGAGTCGGACACGACTAAGAGATTTCACTTCACATATTACAGATACGTACATTTTTTGACTATAATGATCTGGGTTGTGGAGAATATTTAAGCTGATGAGAACAGTACTTTAGGAAGAAAATGCTCAGAGAATGGTAAGTGATCCACTATGAATGAACTCAAGATAAAAATGTTGAAAGCTGAGAGGTGGGGGATGGGGAGTTGAAAAATATAGTGAATTATAGAACTCAAAAGACAGTTTGTGAAATTACTGTCAAATATCTTTAAGGCCATAGAAAAATATGCATCTTGTTTTATAAGCTGTGATGAATCATCAATGGTATTTAATAATTAATGAAATCTATGACTGGTAAAAATCATTTTGGTTATAAGAGAAAATACAGACAATTATCAACTTACATTGGCACAAATTGATGATTTTCTGACTTTAGGATGATATTAAAGCAATCCTCATTCAGTAGGAACTATGCATCTCTTCCTGGATAACAATGTGCAGTAGGATATTCTCTTATGCGCTGGGCAGAGGCAGAAAGTCATAGCTCCCAGTTAGTCTATGATCAAGAGGATAAACAACCAGTATACTTCCAACCATTCTGTACCCAGATAATCATGCTGTCATTTCCTGTGCAATATTCAATACATTATAGGAGATATTCAATACTTCATTATAATAGTCTTTGTGTTAGATGATTTTGCCCAACCATAAGCTCACCTAAGTTTTCTGAGCATGTGTAAGGTAGGCTATGCTAAATTAATATGTTCTGCAAATTAGGATTATTGAATGCACTTTTGACTTACAATATTTTCCTTTTTTAATATAAATTTATTTATTTTAATTTACAATGGGTTTAAGGGGATGGGGCTTCCTCAGTGGCTCAGTGGTAAATAATCCGCCTGCAACACCAGACACACAGGATCCCTGGGTAGGGAAGATCCCCTGGAAGAGGAAATAACAACCCGCTCCAGTTTCTTGCCTGAAAAATCCCATGGATAGAGGAGCCTGGCAAGCTACAGTCCAAAGAGTCGCAAAGAGTTGGACAGACAACTGAATGACTGAGCACACACACATATAACTCCTATCTTAAGTCAGGAAACTCCATACAATACTGCAGAAGGACAAGGGAATAGGTGATGCCATGGGATTAAAAGGTAACTGCAATAGCAAGTGGATGGAAAGGACAGAACAGATGAGAGTCAAGGCACAGGTCATTTTTGAAGGGTATATGTTAAGAATAATCTAGAAAAGAGATTAAGAATAATATCAAGGTTTCTCTTCAAAGTGGACTGGATGATTAAAATGTTATAAAAAACTGGGCACATAAAGGACTCATATTATTTTCAACATTGAGGCAAATGAATGTGAAAATCACTCAGTTGTGTCCAACTCTTTGCAACTCCATGGACTATACATTCCATGGAACTTTCCAGGCCAGAATACTGGAGTGGGTAGCCTTTCATTCTCCAGGGGATCTTCCCAATCCAGGGATCAAACCCAGGTCTCCCCTTTGCAGACTGATTCTTTAGCAGCTGAGCCACAAGGGAAGCAAATAGATGATTATATCTGGAGGTTAATAATGGAAAGATATAATAGGTTCAATTTTAGTTGAAAAATGAATTTCAAACATCATAGATCCTATGTGGAAAGTATTGTGGGAACATAAGAAAATCAGAGAGTCCTTTCAAACAAGAGAAATCATTACAATATGTGAATGAATAAGGCTATCACTGAGCATGAATAAGGATATCACTGAGCATATCTGTCAAATGTTGAATGTAATTTACTGAAATGGTGTGCCTTTTCTGAGCTGCAAGTGAAAGAAAAGATAGAATGATAAACAAATTTAAGTTCTGCAAATAGTGTCTCCAACCAAATATCAACCAATATTCCCTTGTGTGCATTTATCAGGAGAGATGTTAGACATTGTCCCAGACACTTTAATACAGGTGTAATGAAAATTCTCAGCACTTATCAAATAAACACAGGGAAGGACTGGGAAGCCTGGCATGCTGCAGTCCATGGGGTTGCAAAGAGCTGGAGATGACTGAGTGACTGAACAACAACACCACAATGTAAAATTATGTGTTACCACATTTTGATACTATAATTTACTACTTTCCCACTGACCATAGAATAAAGGGCATATGACTTACATGGCTGTTCAAAACCTACAGTCTTCCTATTTCCAAGATTACCTCATCATGAATACCATATTACAGCTTCATCTCATTCATTTCCTCACACCCTCAACTCAGATTCTGATGGAAATACAGTGAAGTGATCTAGCATGAGGTGGAAATTCAGTAAAGACTAGTTCTTGATTGATTTATTTATTTCTATTTCATATTCTCAAGAGCATAATGGAAGCATCAATATCATTGCCACTCATCATCATCATCTTTTTTTTTCATCCTGGAAAGAGTACAGAGTCTCCTAATATACATATTCCTAACTTTCTAACATATCTAGCAGTACTCCCCTTGCCTATAACAAACATCACACTATAATACTGGTTATATAACTTTCTTAGACCTTTCACTCAATAAAGATAGTAATCAATTTTGCTTGTAAATAACCCTCATCTATTTCCATATCAATTTATATAGTCTTAGCCTTTTCCACAATGACACCCCACTCCAGTACTCTTATCTGGAAAATCCCATGAGAGGAGCCTGGTAGGCTGCAGTCCATGGGGTCGCTAAGAGTCGGACATGACTGAGCGTCCAACATCAGTTTTCACTTTCATGCATTGGAGAAGGAAATGGCAACTCACTCCAGTGTTCTTGACTGGAGAATCCCAGGGACGGGGAGACTGGTGGGCTGCCATCCATGGGATCACACAGAGTTGGACACGACTGAAGCAGGTTAGCGGCAGCAGCAGCTGCCCTTTCCACATGAAATTAAGGGGAATTATTTTAAATCTGTTGATTTTAAATCTCAAATCCCTCAATAAAATTGAATTTATATGAATCCCAGTTTTCAGAAACCATTAAATTAATCCACAGTGACTTAAGTCAACGTTTTGTTGCTGTCGCTGTTCAGTCCAACTCTTTGCAACCCCGTGGACTGCAGCATGCCATTATTTATTTGGCTGCCCTGGGTCTTAGCTGTGGCATGCAGAATCTTTAGTTGTAGCATGTGGGCGCTTAGTCACAGCATGTGGGATCTAGTTTCCTGGCCAGGGATTGAACCCAGGCTCCCTGCATTGGGAGCGCAGAGTCTCAGTCACTAAGACCACCCCGGAAGTCCCCAGATTTGTTTTACGCTATTGAAGCCAAATCTCAGTACAAAATAGATCCTCTCACAGAAGTGAGATTATGCTGGAGGTAACATAAGAAGGAATCTCTCTACATGATCTCTTGTGTTAGTGTTTTATGTTAATATTTTTGTCAAGGTAAAACAAAAACTTTGCTATGTCATCACAAAGAGAAAGTAAAAGAAACAGGCTAATTCAAACCAAATTATGGAGAAATAAAGAAAAAAATGTCTTATTAGTTATGTGACATGTTGAGAGGTAGAACATTGATGTTCAGTTTCTTTGTTTGATTTTCCCTCTCTCCTTCTTCTCTCTTCCACCTCTCTCCACCTGTACCTTCTTCCCTTTTTCCTCTCCTTTCCTTCCTTTGTTTTCTTCCTTTGTTAAAAACATTAGTTCATTAGTTAAAAACAACTTAAAAGAGGACTGTTATAGCTAGAGTGCTAGGAAAAATATCAACTATAGGTAATAAAATCCACAAAATTCAAAATGAGATAGTATTTCACTTCTGGCACATATTACACGAATGTATATGGACGTGCTATAATTTAGTCAGCAGGAAGCTTTCCATCAATGTGACAGTCTTATTAGCCTCTGAAGAGGTGAAAACACAAAGTAGGTAGTTATTGTTCTTGAAAATATGCTTCTGTTAGCTCTTTTTTCTCTAGTCATAAAATGCCCTATGGAGTTATTTACCAAGATGTTTTGGAGATTTTAAACTCAGTCTAAATGTTTACTACATTTTAATATTTCTTGGTTTATTTTGACCATGGCACTACAAAAGGCAATCACAGGAGTAAAAGCTCTTCAATAAACAAATTCAAAAACAGTTTTCCTCAAAGCCAAATTGCAAACAACAACAACAACAACAACAAAAAGTTGAACACATGACATGATTTCTGATTTTACCCAGCTCAGAAAATCCCTCCCTGTTACAGTGCTGATGCTTGAAAGTCCAACATTAAAGATTATTTCCCTAAATATAAAATATTACCTTCTGTTTAGATTTAAGTACTACTGTGAACAGGAGCCATGTTAAGATGTTTCAGTCAGTTATAAGGTAAAGAAGAAGGTATTTATTCCTTCCATGGGAAAGTAGGGATAGGGAAGAAATTTTAAAAAAATAAATAAAAACTCCAAATAACAGAGATGGAAAGAAGATAATCAGATGTGAAGGCTCAAAGTTTTTACTTCTATGTTTTAAAGTTTTTATTAAACTAAGGCAACAGACCGCACAGAAGCATGGCACCTGCACCAGAGAACTGCCAAGAGGAGCTACACCATGCCTCAGGTCAGGGGCGATGACTGAGAGCACAGACTGCAACTGCGCAGGAGTGGACAAGAGGAGGTATCCCACGTCCGAGGTCAGGGGTGGCAGCCAAGAGGAGCTACTCAGCATCTAAGGAGCTGCGGCTGTGTGGGCACAGGAGGGCCGAGAGGAGCTACTCCACATTCAAGGTCAGGAGGGGTGTCCTCCTGCAAGGTAAGGAGCAGCAGCTGTGCTTTGCTGGAGCAGCCGTGAAGAGATACCCCATGTCCAAGGTAAGAGAAACCCAAGTAAAAAGGTAAGTGTTGCAAGAGGGCAGACACACTGAAACCATAATCACAGAAAACTAGCCAATCTGATCACATGGACCACAGCCTTCTCTAACTCAATGAAAATAAGTCATGGCACGTGGTGCCACGCAAGATGGACAGGTCTTGGTGGAGAGGTCTGACAGAAAGTGGTCCACTAGAGAAGGGAATGGCAAACCACTTCAGTATTCTTGCTTTGAGAACCCCATGAACAGTATGAAAAGGCAAAATGATAGGATACTGAAAGAGGAACTCCCCAGGTCAGTAAGTGTCCAATATGCTACTGGATATCACTGGAAAAATAACTTCAGAAGGAATGAAGGGAGGGAGCCAAAGCAAAAACAATACCCAGTTGTGGATGTGACTGGTGATAGAAGCAAGGTTCAATACTGTAAAGAGCAATATTGCATAGGAACTTGGAATGTTAGGTCCATGAATCAAGGCAAATTGGAAGTGGTCAAACAGGAGATGGCAAGAGTGAATCTCAAAAACAAGAGAATGACCTATTTTCGTTCCCAAGGCAAACAATCCAATATCAGAGTAATACAAGCCTATGCCCCAACCAGTAATGCTGAAGAAGCTGAAGTTGAATGGTTCTATGAAGACCTACATGACCTTTTAGAACTAACACCCCCAAAAGATGTCTTTTTTATTATAGGGGACTGGAATGCAAAAACAGAAAGTCAAGAAACACCTGGAGTAACAGGCAAATTTGGCCTTGGAGTACAGAATGAAGCAGGGCAAAGGCTAATAGAGTTTTGCAAGAGAAGGCACTGGTCATAGCAAACACCCTCTTGCAACAACACAAGAGAAGACTCTACACATGGACATCACCACATGGTCAACACCGAAATCAGATTGATTATATTCTTTGCAGCCAAAGATGGAGAAGCTCCATACAGTCAACAAAAACAAGACCAGGAGCTGACTGTGGCTCAGATCATGAATTCCTTATTACCAAATTCAGACTTAAATTGAAGAAAATAGGGAAAACCACTAGACCATTCAGGTATGACCTAAGTCAAATCCCTTATGATTATACAGTGGAAGTGAGAAATAGATTTAAGGGTCTAGATCTGATAGATAGAGTGCCTGATGAACTATGGATGGTTTGTAACATTGTACAGGAGACAGGGATCGAGACTATGCCTATGGAAAAGAAATGCAAAAAAGCAAAATGGCTGTCTGGGGAGGCCTTACATATGGCTGTGAAAAGAGAAGTAAAAAGCAAAGGAGAAAAGGAAAGATATAAGCATCTGAATGCAGAGTTCCAAAGAATAGGAAGGAGAAATAAGAAAGCCTTCCTCAGAGATCAATGCAAAGAAATGGAGTAAAACAGCAGAATGGAAAAGACTAGAGATCTCTTCAAGAAAATTAGAGACACCAAGGGAACATTTCATGCAAAGATGGGCTCGATAAAGGACAGAAATAGTTTGGACCTAAAAGAAGCAGAAGATATTAAGAAGAGGTGGCAAGAATACACAGAAGAATTATACAAAAAAGATCAAGAGAGTCACGATGGTGTGATCACTCACCTAGAGCCAGACATTGTGAAATGTGAAGTCAAGTGGGCCTTAGGAAGCATCACTATGAACAAAGCTAGTGGAGGTCATGGAATTTCAGTGGAGCTTTTTCAAATCCTAAAAGATGATGCTGTGAAAGTGCTGCACTCAATTTGCCAGCAAATCTGGAAAACTCAGCAGCGGCCACAGGAATGGAATGGTCAGTTTTCATTCCAGTCCCAAAGAAAGGCAATACCAAAGAATGCTCAAACTACCACAAAATGTACTCATCTCACACGCTAGTAAATTAATGCTCAAAATTCTCCAACCCAGGCTTCAGCAATACGTGAACCGTGAACTTCCAGATGTTTAAGCTGGTTTCAGAAAAGGCAGAGGAACCAGAGATCAAATTGCCAACATCCGCTGGATCATGGAAAAAGCAAGAGAGTTCCAGAAAAACATCTATGTCTGCTTATTGACTATGCCAAAGCCTTTGACTGTGTGGATCACAAGAAACTGTGGAAAATTCTGAAAGAGATGGGAATACCAGACCACCTGACCTGCCTCTTGAGAAACCTGTATGCAGGTCAGGAAGTAACAGTTAGAACAGGACATGGAACAAGAGACTGGTTCCAAATAGGTAAAGGAGTACGTCAAGGCTGTATATTGTCACCCTGCTTATTTAACTTATATGCAGAGTACATCATGAAAAACGCTGGGCTGGAAGAAGCATGAGCTGGAATCAAGATTGCCAGGAGAAATATCCATACCTTCAGATATGCAGATGACATCACCCTTATGGCAGAAATTGAAGAGGAACTAAAAAGCCTCTTGATGAAAGTGAAAGAGGAGAGTGGAAAAGTTGGCTTAAAGCTCAACATTCAGAAAACTAAGATCATGGCATCTAGTCCCATTACTTCACGTGAAATAGATGGGGAAAAGGTGGAAACAGTGTCAGACTTTATTTTTGGGAGGCTCCAACATCACTGCAGATGGTGATTGCACCCATGAAATTAAAAGATGCTTACTGCTTGGAAGAAAAGCTATGACCAACCTAGATAGCATTTTCAAAAGCAGACATTACTTTGCCAACAAAGATCAGTCTAGTCAAGGCTATGGTTTTTCCTGTGGTCGTGTATGGATGTGAGAGTTGGACTTCAAGAAAGCTGAGCACCAAAGAATTGATGCTTTTGAACTGTGGTGTTGGAGAAGACTCTTGAGAGTCCCTTGGACTGCAAGGAGTTCCAAGCAGTCTATCCTAATGCAGATCAGTCCTGGGTTTTCATTGGAAGGACTGATGTTGAGCTGAAACTCCAGTACTTTGGCCACCTGATGCAGAGAGCTGACTCATTTGAAAAGACCCTGATACTGGGAAAGATTGTGGCCAGGAGGAGAAGGGGACATCAGAGGCTGATGTGGTTGGATGGCATCACCAACACAATGGACATGGGTTTGGGTAGACTCTGGGAGTTGGTGATGGACAGGGAGGCCTGGTATGCTGCAGTTCATGGGGTCACAAAGACTCGAACATGACTGAACGACTGAACTGAACTGAACTTAAAGAGATGGAAATACCAGACCATCTTATCTGCCTCCTGAGAAACCTGTATGTAGGTCAAGAAGTAACAGTTAGAACCCTGTATGGAACAAGTGATTGGTTCAGAAATGAGAAAGGAGTATGACAGGGCTGTCTGCTGTCACCCTGTTTATTCAACTTATACACTGAGCACATCATGAGAAATGCTGGGCTGGGTACAAGTCGGAATCAAGATAGGTGGAAGAAACATCAACAACCTCCAATATGTGGAAGATATCCCTTTAATGGCAGAAAGCAAAGAGGAACTAAATAGCCTCTTGATGAGGGTGAAGGAGGAAGAGAGTGAAAGAGCCAGCTTAGGACTAAATATTAAAAAAAACTAAGATAATGGCACCCAGCCCTACTACTTCCTGGAAAATAGAAGGGGAAAAGGTGGAAGCAGTGACAGAGTCCCTCTTCAAAATCACTGCAGATGGTGACTGCAGTTATGAAATCAGAAGACAATTGTTTCTCCACAGGAAAGCTATGACAAACCTAGACGGTGTGATGAAAAGCAGAAACATTATTCTGCTGACAAAGGTCTGTATAGTCAAGGCTATGGTCTTCTTAGTGGTCATGTATGGTTGTCAGAGCTGGACCTCAAAGAAGGAGAACACCAAAGCATTGATGCCTTCGAACTGTGGTACTGGAGAAGGATCCTCAAAGTCCCTTGGACAGCAAGGGGATGAAACCAATCAATCTTAAGGGAAATCAACTTTGAACACTCATTGGAAGGACAGATGCTGAAGCGAAGCTCCAGTATTTTGGTCACCTGATGCAAATGGCCTACTGATTGGAAAAGTCCCTGATGCTGAGAATGACTGAGGGCAGAAGAAGAAAATGATTTCAGAGGATGAGATGGCTGGATGGTATCACTGATGCAATGGACATGAACTTGAAAAGTATCATTGCTGGAGAGGAGGGAATACACTCAATATCAAGGATGTGTTAATGTATATACTTCTACAGATCAAAACACAAAAATGGACAGAAGTGTGGAATCAGAAAAGCCAAACACATTTGAAAGGCATCCTTAAAGGCAGGCTACTTTGAATTTGGTAGAAACATCATGTGACAAATGTGAACAAACCACTTATCAAAGACTTGGGGGAATTAGGGAAATGCCCCAGAGTTGGCTGAAAAGGAGCCAAAGTAAAGCCAAATCTAGCCACTCTTCCCAAAGGGCCTAAGGTTCATGGCTAGCTCCCAGGATCAGTAACCCAAAGCTCCCCCAGGCCAAGTCCCTCAGACAGTGAGTAAAGAGCAGAAGCCAGCAGGCCTAGAATTCTGTCTCAAGCAATACATCAGGAGTTTCATTTAAATGTTATAGAATCCTGAATCTGTCCTTTTCTGTGCAATTGTTGTTATTAATTTGGGTTCAGTATAGTCTGTTTCTTTGTGTAATAAATACCATTGATGGCTTATCCAGCATTCTCTTTTCCTCCTCACTGTGAAAAATCAGCCCCTCCTCTTTTTAAGTATGTATACTTCTGCTGCATAGTCCTTAGGACTCAGGAGATGTTTAAACCTAGCCTGGGTTCCAGACAAGGGGCCTGAGTAGATAGACTAAGCCATCTCTGGCAAATCCATCCCTCTTGTCAAAGACTACTTCAGTTATATAGGCTTAAGACAGAAGACTCATTCAAGGAGTAACTTTTATTTCATGGTTGGAGGAGACAATGTCTATTTCTCCCTCCGCATGTTAGTAGGTTAGACATTGCCTTAATTGTAGATGGCTGCCCTCTTTCAACCATGAAGAAAAAAATCAAAATTAAGAAGGCAAAACTGAAAACATGAATCACAGATGAACAGAACTAGAATCCTGACTGACTGGACATCTTTCTATAGAAGTTGAATATTCCTTAGAAAATTCCTTATTGTTTAAGCCAGATTTACTACAGTTTGCAGCTGAATCCATACCAAATGATAAAGACATGGACTATGGAAGTGATGGAAGATTTGATTTGACTTTATTACTATTGTTATTTATTTATAATATAAAATAAATGAGACATATTTGAGAAGTCAATAAAAGACCTAATTGAGAAAGAAAAGTTAGAAAGATATGGCTTTAAAAGAGAGGGTAAGAAAGCTGTGGTACATATACACAATGGAGTATTACTCAGCCATTAAAAAGAATACATTTGAATCAGTTCTAATGAGGTGGATGAAACTGGAACTTATTATACAGAGTGAATATACAGAGTGAAGTAAGCCAGAAAGAAAAACATCAATACAGTAATGCATAATAATATGGAATTTAGAAAGATGGTAATGATAACCCTGTATGCGAGACAGAAAAAGAGACACAGATGTATAGAACAGTCTTTTGGACTCTGTAGGAGAGGGAGAGGGTGGGATGATTTGGAAGAATGGCATTGAAACATGTATAATATCATATATGAGATGAATCACCAGTCTAGGTTCGATGCACGATACTGGATGCTTGGGGCTGGTGCACTGAGACGACCCAGAGGGATGGTACGGGAAGGGAGGAGGGAGGGGGGTTCAGGATGGAATACGTGTATACCTGTGGCAGATTCATGTTGATGTATGGCAAAACCAATACAGTATTGTAAAGTAAGTGACCTCCAAAAAGAAAATGAGGGTAATGATGCAGTAAGTCCTTGAGAAACATTAAAGAAGAAAGATGGCCCCTCCTATATTGGGGGGAGGGAAAGCAAGTCAGAATGGGTTGTAGTAGATGGAGACATCTATTCAGGTCTGGTGATAAGTTGATTACAATCACTCAACATGATGTTTATGTTATTTGGAAAGAAACAGGTGAACTGATGGATGAGAGTGAAATGACATACGGTGGCTGTGTAATTATCTAAAGAAAGCAGACATGCTTAGAAATTACTGGACAGAGAATAGGATAGATGGCTATGAGGAGAAAGAAGTCTTGTTGAGAAACCCTGTGGATATGACACTGGCCAACATTCATTAATATACTCACCTTTCCAGCTGCATAAGAAAAATTACTTGGTAGATAGCTAAACTGATGCAGTTGGATCAACGGGGCCAGAGACTAAGGATGGTGGCAGAGATTAGTTGAAGTGATGATCCATGGATTTGGGTAGGGGCAGAAGAGAAGGTACAAAAAGATAAATATATCAGGGATAAAAAGAAAATATGTATTAATAGAGTTAGTAAGCCCTTGGTTTATGTTCAGAGCATTGCAATATTAAGACCTATGACAAACTCTAGGGTATAGTTATTGGAACAGATGAAGATACAGTACAGATATAAGCACTAAGATTAAGGCAGTCAGTAACAAAGCATATTCCATACTGCCCTTGGGAAGCAAAGAGTATAAAGAATTTTGTCACTATCATTAAAGATTATTTGACTTTGAGTCTAATTTTTACACTTCTCTCTGTTACTCTATCCTCACTGTCAGGATTTTAGTTATCAGTTCTCAAAATTGTCAATGTCAAAAAAAAAAAGCGTAGCAATGACTTCAATATTTTATCTGTAGCTGACTGTATACTTAAATTATAAAATCAGGCTCTGACTGAAGACTTTAAGCATCCTCTAGAAATTACAATGATCATGCGAGTTGATAATACAGGTATTTATACAATTCTCATCCAGTATCAGGGGGCTTCAAAGGTGGCTCACTAGTAAAGAATCTTCCTACCAAACCTGTGTAGGTTTGAACTCTTGGTCAGGAAGATTCTCTGGAGGAGGAAATGGAAACTCATTCCAGTATTCTTGCCTGAAAAATCACATGGACAAAGGAGCCTGGTGGGCTACACTCATAGGATTGCAGAGAGTCAGACACAACTGAGCACATATCCCATATCAGGATATACAGAGAAAACAATTTTAATATCAAACAATATAACAATTATACTGTGTATTTATATATTCTCTGACAACTTACCTATAATTAGATTGTAGAAATTACATACAGAACATTTTGGTCTTTAGCGAGCATCTTTTCCCATAAACTTATTGAGATTATTCAAGAGCAAAACTAAAAAGCCAGGCTTTCAAGGATTCTTATGCTTCAATCTTTAGGAAGATGATATCTTAGAGTGCAATTGGATTGGTTGTAGAAAATATATAGAGTGCAGTTGAATTACATACAACTGGAGTGCAATTAAGTTATACTTAACAACTGGCCGCTTGCTGGAGGACCATGGGAATAACTGGGCTTAACACTGTGTTAGAAAGGTTGGATTTTAATAGGAAAAATAGTGCTATCTTTAGAAAGTATTTTTCAAACAGTCTAAAAGAAAAAGAGAGCATAGTATAATGTTCTCAATTATAAGCAACAAAAAACTTATTAGCTCTTATTAACTGTTTGATACTGTTCTAACATTAAATTGGTTACTTTTATTTTTGCTCCCTTTCTGAATATTACCCAACCTCAAATTTACCTGTTTTCTACTGTTATAGAGCCATTAAAATTACCCCATTCTAAGATACTTTTATTAAGATGATGTTAGTGATGATGCACGGAACACTTATAAGTCATATATGAAGAACAGTGCTCTGAACTTGAGGGCTACTGAATACTGAAAAGTGAATGTGTTATAAGATCTCCTTTCCTTGAGGATTTTCAGATTTTAAAATATTTCTTTAGTTTTCTAAACTAATGTTTACAAAAATGTTAATATTTCAGTATTCTAGTATTTTTTCTTACTCTATTAGCAAAATAAAGACAGAATAAGAGAAAACTATATTTTTTTATAATTTTACTTTCACAATTTTCAAAAATAAATTCACAAAACTATTAATTATGTTATGCTTTTGTAGGTTAAAATCCAACCTGGGTCTCATGTAGTGAAAATCAAGGGGCCAGAAGAACTTCATTTCTGAAGGCTGTGGGAATAATCCCTTTGTCTTTTTCAGCTTCTAGTTGATGTTGACCTCTATGTTCAAAGCCAACCACATTTTCAGTAGCTTCTCTCTTATGCATTGACTATTGATGCATTTTGGAATAAATTACGATCACAACTTTTGTTCTTCAGGTTCATCTGACTAAATTTTCTAAAGTTTTCACTTATTTCACTCAACATTGTCATAAGTATTTAATCTATTGTTAAATAATAATGCTTAATGTGAATAAAATCTTAGTATATGCTGTGCTTTTCATGTAATTTCTTTCAGTACTGTAGATTCTTTACAAATCTAACAATTGTCTGGTTAAATCCAGGGGTGGCTCTGTTCCATACATATCTGATTCTAGCCTAGTCATATTATCAATAAATATTACAATCTTTAGAAATACAAAAGTCTTTTAAACATTAAATTTCTTTACATTATTAACTAGGAATATTAAACATGCTATGGGGTAATAATGAAATTATAAGTAATTACATGTTTATTTTTCTATTAAAAAGCAGCAGACCTCCAATAATTATATCTAATAATAGAAATATAGTTGATTCTGGATAATGTAATCATGGCTATTACAAAGGAACATGGATATTATTCATTCAACATTTACTTAGTGAGAGCCTACCTCTGACAAAGGGCTGTTCTAGGCATATCAGTATTTATTTCATATGTAGCCTGGTTTAGGAATAAAACTATCTGGAACTAGATTTTTAAAATTCTGCTGCAAATTCTGTTGTCATGGGTAATTAGTAGAAAATTCATAAAATTTTCCAAAATGCATTTAAATGTATTGATTACAATGTGTGTGAATTACTCTCTTTATATTTTATTTTTGTAAAGCAAAGTTTTTGAAAATTTAAAGAAAAATGTATGTTATTTAGAGTATATTTCAGTAGAAAAAGTAAACAATGAGAAAGAATGGGTAGTAAACTTCAACAGAGCAGTGGAAGCTACAAAAACAAACTAAGGAAATATTACAAACAAAAAATAGAATAATGGATATGAAAAATATGTTAGTTGACTTGTGGACTAGAATTACAAGAGTGAAGAGTCATTACGCTTAAAAGAGAGTCCACAGAAATTATCCAAATTAAAGTAAAAAGAAACACAGGTCCCAAAGGTAGACTATCACTAATGGAAGAAAATGAGCAAAATTCATTTGCCTCTTGAAGGGAACAGAAACTCTCTCTCATATATGTTTTCTCATAGATCATCAAGGAAGAGCACGAATGCCTTAAGGGGAAGAGGCACAGGAAAGCAGCAGCATCAACAAAACAGAAACATTTAGGAACTGACAAAAATAAAGACAATGTCCAGCATTTAATACAAAATTTTGAGACACACAAAAGATAAAAAGAACTCTTTGTCATGAAATAAGCAGAATGATAAAGATATGATGCATACTGAAACCATCAGAGACTAAAATAACTATAGTTAATATATTAAAGGATTAAATGAAAGAGATGAACAGGTGTGAACACATGTGCAATTTTGGCACTATGATGGAAAATATAAAAAGGAGTCAAGCATTTCCTTGTTAATGCTAGAAAAGAAAAATACTATATCGGAGATGGAGAATGTCTTTGACAGACTTATAACCAGACTAGAAATATTAAATAAAAGAATTCATGAATTTAAAAATTGGTTCTAGAAATCACCCAAACTGAAAGACAAGGGGAAAGACAAAAGAAGATAATATCATACAAACATTAATTAAGAAAAATGTCTATGTGACTAAAGAAATATATTGACTTGAAGACAAAAAGGTATTATCAAGGATAAAAATAAACATTATGTATGATGAAAATGCATGATTATTCAACACAATACCACCTCAATATATACACACCTTTACCTAGTACCATAAAAAACTAAAGTTAAAAGAACCACAGATCTAAATATAAATCTGCAAGTATAAAAGTTATAGAAGAAAGCAAAGGAGAACGTCTTTGTGACTTAAGTTGGAAAAATTATTTTTAGATTTGATTCTAAGAACACAAAACATAAAAGAAATTTTTGATAAATTTTGTTTGTCAAAATTAAAGACTTTTCTTCAAAATATACTGTTGATAAAATATAAAGATAAATCACATCTATTATAGGACTTATTTACAAAATATATAAAGAATAGTTATTCTTTAATAATAAAGGGAAAACAACTCTAGAACACTTAAACCCTTAAAAGTATACAAAAAAAAAGTTCATGGGTAATTAGCAGAATTACCTGTTAGTAATCACTAACTAATCACTGTTAATTATTCAGTTCAGTTCAGTTGATCAGTCATGTCCGACTCTTTGCGACCCCATGAACTGCAGCACGCCAGGCCTCCCTGTCCATCTCCAACTCCCGGAGTCTACTCAAACCCATGTCCACCGAGTTGGTGATGCCATCCAACCATCTCATCCTCTGCCATCCCCTTCTCCTCCTGCCCTCAATCTTTCCCAGCATCAGGGTCTTTTCAAATGAGTCAGCTCTTCACATGAGGTGGCCAAAGTACTGGAGTTTCAGCTTCAGCATCAGTCCTTCTAATGAAAACCCAGGACTGATTTCCTTTAGGATGGACTGGTTGGATCTCCTTGCAGTCCAAGGGACTCTCGAGTCTTCTCCAACACCACAGTTCAAAAGCATCAATTCTTCGGCACTCAGCTTTCTTCACAGTCCAACTCTCACATCCATACATGACCACAGGAAAAACCATAGCCTTGACTAGATGGACCTTTGTTGGCAAAGTAACGTCTCTGCTTTTAATATGCTGTCTAGGTCAGTCATAACTTTCCTTCCAAGGAGTAAGCGTCTTTTAATTTCATGGCTGCAATCACCATCTGCAGTGATTCATTAGGGAAATGCAAATAAAAATGAAATACCAATATAGACCCTCTGGAATGGCTAATTTTTGTTTTAAAGACAATTACCGTGTGCTGGTATTTGGATACGGGCAACTGAAAATCTCATATATTTCTGGCAGAAATGCAAACTTATATAGTCACTCCAGAGAACACTTTGGCAGTTTATCATAGAATCACATACACACTTATATATGATCCAAAAATCCACTCCAAAGTGCATACACAAATAAAATAAACATGTATCAACACAAAGGCATTATAGGCATGTATTTATATTAGCCCTACACTAGAACTACTATCGGAGAAGGCAATGGCACGCCAGTACTCTTGTCTGGAAAATCCCATGGGAGGAGCCTGGCTGCAGTCCATGGGGTCACTAAGAGTCGGACACGACTGAGCGACTGACTTCGCTGCTGGCTCAGAGGTTAAAGCGTCTGCCTCCAATGCGGGAGACCCGGGTTCGATCCCTGGGTCGGGAAGATCCCCTGGAGAAGGAAATGGCAACCCACTCCAGTATTCTTGCTTGGAGAATCTCATGGACTGAGGAGCCTGGTGGGCTACAGTCCATGGGGTCACAAAGAGTCGGACACGACTGAGTGACTTACTTACTTACTCCATGCATTGGAGAAGGAAATGGCAACCCACTCCAGTGTTCTTGCCTGGAGAATCCCAGGGATGGGGGAGCCTGGTGGGCTGCCGTCTATGGGGTCACACAGAGTTGGACATGACTGAAGCGACTTAGCAGCAGCAGCAGCAGAACTACTATATGGGAGAAGGCAATGGCACCCCACTCCAGTACTCTTGCCTGGAAAATCCTATGGACAGAGGAGTCTGGTAGGCTGCAGTCCATGGGGTCACGAAGACGGACACAACTGAGCGTCTTCACTTTCACTTTTCACTGTCATGCATTGGATAAGGAAATGGCAACCCACTTCAGTGTCCTTGCCTGGAGAATCCCAGGGACGGCAGAGCCTGGTGGGTTGCTGTCTATGGGGTCCCACAGAGTCAGACACAACTGAAGAGACAGCAGCAGCAGCAGAACTACTATATAGTCCTACACTAGAACAAACCATATACTCATTGTAATTGTAAGTAATTTGCAGTGAAGTTTTGCTCAACAATAGCAACAACGTATTATACATCCAACAATTTGGTCAAATCTCAAAAGAATTATGCCAAATGAAAGACTCCAGACATAAACAGCAACATAATATGACTATGGGAATAAGCGATTCCCTTTAGAACATTCAAGAAAAAAAAAAACTGTTAAATTGTATATATAGAGAAATCCGGCACATATTTTCTAGAAGGAGAGGTATATAGGAGGGGACTGACTGCCAGCAGCCCCAAGACAATGTTTGGAGATGCTGATATATTCTTTATCTTGACTGTAGTTGACACAACTCATCATATTTATTGACAGAGTAAATTTTACTATATGTAAACTATATTCCAACATACTCACCATTCTCACACCCACAGACAAAAAAAAAATCACCCCTAAAAATCTCCAAGCTCAGATGGCTTCAGTGGTGAATTATGTCAAACATTTCAAAATAAAATATTATCAATATATTATATAAACTCATTCAGGAAAAACAGGAAAAGGAAACATTTTCCAACATGTTTTATGAATCAATATAACCCTGATACCAAAACCAAAGATATTACAAAAAAAGAAAGTAACAGAACATTATCCCTCATGAATATGGACACAAAAACCTTTAGCAAATTATTAGCAAGTCAAATCCGGCAATATAAAAAGTATAATGCAATATAATAAGTATAATGACCAAGAGAGGTTATTCTAGTAATAGAAACTGAGTACTTCATATGAAAATCAATGTATTTCATTTCAATAATAAGGTGATTTCCTATGATCACAAGGACTAAAAAATAACATTTGACTCAACATATAACTGATATTTTTATAATGTCAGCAAAGTAAGCAAAACATAAAATTGCCATTATAATTAATGACAGAGTTTTGAATGTCCCATCCTTAAGGATGAGAAACAAGGCATATTTATGCTTCTATTCATATGCACGTTTAGAACAGGCAAAAGGAATCTATGGTAATAAAAAGTAAATGCTGACTGCTCTGGGCAGGAGATTGCAGATCAACAGAGTGTACTCTGAACACCTAAAGACAAATGTTCTGTGTTTCCATCGGGGTTACACGGTTGCCAAAGCACTGTACACTTAAGATCTGTGCATTTCACTGTATGCAAATTATATCTCATAAACTGTCATCAGTGAATTCCTGTGTGGAAGCAAGAGAAACTCACATTTAATCAAGTGGAAATATATTTAAAAGATACTGGGTAGCCACCAAGACTGATGATTTTGAAATCTATAGCCACAACTCAGGTCTCTTTCCTGAGTCAGACATACACACACACATGAATATATGACTGACTGCTGAATTATTTCCACCTGGATTTTTCATATATATTACAAATTCAACGTATCAAACATTTGTCATATTCCTGTATCATTGCTCTTTGTTCCTTCGAGTAAATTGCACCACTGCACTGTCCAAACTAGATATTTAAATCCTTTCCCAAACATTCCATATTCAACCACTAGTCCCCATGCATTTTAAATCATAAAGATATTTTGTGTATCCATATACCACACTCCATTGTGATGACTAACATCCTAAATTTGAATACAATTATATTGCCAGAATTAATGCCAAAGCTTTTAAAATAACTTTTCTGTCTTTGCTCTTACTCATTACCAATTCATTCTTGGCACTGACATTAGGAAGACTGTTAAATGCAAATGGCAAATGTGATTATGTCATCGCCATGTACAATGACATTTAATTGCTTTCTTCCAACCTATCAGGGAAAATCCTCCTTATTCTGTCATCACCTTTTTCTAGCTCCTGCTCTCACCAATCTCTTACCTGATACTTCATACTGAAGCCATATTACACTCCATTCAGATCCCACACAACACCTTAGTCTGTGGGTGTTGGCGTATGTTTCTTGCTTTTCACAAGACATCTCTTCTTTGTACTGATTCTCATTTTCACTATTCAAGGTGGAGATAAGATCTTACTTTATCCAAGTAGCCATTTCTTAAAAACCACAGCTCACTTGTAAAACTGAATTAAGGGTCATTTCAGTCACCCCTTTACCAGCTCTTTACCTTTCCCTCATCAGAGCATTTATTACACTATATTGCAATTGGCTATTTGCCTACACCCTCCTGCTCCTCTATCAGCTTGAAGAAGGTAGAGAGTGTGTTTACTTCTTTACCATGTATCACTTAATAGCCATCTTACTAGCATGCTCATAATAAACTGCTCAGTAAATGTGTTAATTTGACTTACATTAATTTTAGTTATTCCAATGGGGTAAATAGGCAAATATCTATAATATCCTAACTTCAAAGTTCTCCATTTAGTTATCTAAAAGTTACACAAATCTTTGTCTTTTATTTAAATTTGTGTGCAGCGCTTTCTTAATCTTTTGTTAATATATCTGTCTATATTTTCAATTTTCATTGATGGTCCTACGGACCATCGTGTAACAAATGGTCTCTTTAGAGTGAGGATATTTAATATGATGGAAAATTAATAGAGCACACAATGCATGTCCAAACAAATTACTGATGGTACAGAGAAGCCCACTAATGTATGAATTAATTTACCACCTAGAAGATACTGAAAAGTATTTTTTGTTGATTTTTTTTTCTTCTGAAAACTGAGATGATAATTTACTTGGCAATCTAATGCAAAGAATGTAAGGGACGACAAAAAAAATATGTCTCACAAAACATCTGGTGATTTATTAGAGATTACGAAGTCTGCCTCCTGGTTAAAAAGATGTTTCAGGGCTGACCACAGGCAATGACTAAGGTTTTACCTGGTGGGCCTGAAGCTGACTTCTGGACGCCAGCCTTGATGCACAGTAGGTGCCTTGCAGTCTCCAACGCTGCAGTCAGGAATTCAGAACCCTCTGGCGACTCTGCTCTTTGCCTATTTGCATTTCTAGCCGAGTGCATCCATCTTCAGGTCTCCTGAGCTGAATCCTCGTACTGAAGTCTTCCGCAGGCACCTCTACTAAGACCTCTTTACTGCGCTCAGCGTGCTCAGCGTGGGGGCAGGCGGCGTGCAGGGCGTGGAGCATGAAGATTGAAAACACTTCCCTACTCCGACTCATTATTCTGTATTTACCTTTCCATTCCTAGCCCTCTCCAGCCCCATCCCTTAGTCTGTAATATTGTTGAAGCCTTTGGTTCCTGACCTCAACAGTGACATGACCCCCAAGTCTTCCTGGACCCCCAGGCCCTCCTTCTGGGGCAGACAGAATAGGGGAAGTCGGCATTTTCTCTAGTTCTAGCCATTTGCTTATACCGCACAGTAAGTGGTTGAAGGCTCGACTCTTTCTCTCTGGCTTATCACCTTAATAACCGCACCTGACTATTCAATGGTTGCTCTCCAGGTCAGCTGAGCTCCTGACAGAAATCACTGCAGAGCAATACCAACCTATGACTAGATTTCTTTTCACTGAAATACAGTTTACTTAAATGCACCATTTTAAAATGTACAATACAGTGGATGTTAGCATATTCACAAGGCTGTGAAAATCACATAATTCTAGAACATTTTCACCACTCCAAAATGAGAAACATGGTGTTAGCTCTCCCTCTCCTTCTCCCTTGCTCTCCATCCCCTACCATCCATTAAACTACCTCTGTAAAAGTCCACATGGGAGTTACTTGTTTTTCAGAGCTTCATTACAGCATTCCACACAAAAAGTCCCTAAGGCAGCTGCAAATCAGAGCTAAGGCCTCTGGGCTGAGTTTCAATACCTAGGGCAGAAAATAGAAGTTCTCATTCTTTTCACTCCAAGGTCAGTTCCAGGCAAATGTTACAACTGCTATTTTCCTTTGGCTTTGGCTTGTTCTCATTTACTGAACAGCACACCTTCCTGTTTCTTAGACCTTCTTTTCTCCTTATCTCATTGTCTTAAATGTGAGTAGCTCCATTTTCAAGTTTGTTCTATCTCATAGCAGCCCCAACTGTAAAAATACTAAATTCTAGCACAGTCATGGAGAAGGCAATGGCAACCCACTCCAGTACTCTTGCCTTGCAAATCCCGTGGACAGAGGAGCCTGGTAGGCTGCAGTCCATGGAGTCACTAGGAGTTGGACACGACTGAGCAACTTCACTTTCATGCATTGGAGAAGGAAATGGCAACCCACTCCAGTGTTCTTGCCTGGAGAATCCCAGGGACGGGGGAGCCTGGTGGGCTGCCGTCTATGGGGTTGTACAGGGTCGGACACGACTGAAGCGACTTACAGTAGCAGCAGCAGGGCAAACCATTGCTATTCTTAACAATACTATTCCCCCTGCCAGGACAGGACCTAAAACATATTAAAGTGATTTTAAGAAATGAAAGAAAGGTTTAATTCTCTTTCACAAAAGAAGGTATTATATATGATATATTGTCACATATATCAAAGAATTAAACTATGATTTGGTATATTTAACTGTTTAGTGGAATTATATATTATATTACCTATATATTTCACAAGAGAAATGATTACCAGAATTTTTCCCAAAATATGCAAAAAAATTTTTTTTCACATTCCATTACACAGATTCTTATGGCTTCCTCACTTTTCTATACAGAGTTTGCTATTGATTGAAAACTATTTTAAAATATTTACCTTGAATAACTGTGGACATTTACAGTTTAATCTTTCACTTCTTTCTCAAAGCTATGATTTAGAGGATCATAACACTGGGACAAAATATCTTTCCTTTTGAAATACTACAAGATTTGGTTAACTATAAAAACAATAATAACAATAACATCAAAAAAATAAAACTTAACTGGCCAGTGGCATTAAATGTTGCAGCCAGTAGTGTGTCATTATATCATCAAAAAGATCAAAGTTGAATATTGTCAACACAAACAATTATTTTATCATTTTATCAGTATGCCTGTTTGTGTATTACTTCTCAATACCTTTTAAACATATCCAGACTCAATAATGAAAACCTTGAATTACTTGGGAAATAGTAATTACAGGTTTGCAAAGACTGGATTACAACCTCCAGCAGAAAGCTCAAGTACCAACAGCATGATATCACTATCAACTGTTTGTTATAATAAATTGCCTTCAAAAAGTCAGCAGGTGAAATCAAAATCACATTTCTTAACATCAAAAGCCTCTACAGTTTAATGCAGCTGAGCATACTTGAGATGATTTTACTCCAGCAAACAGGTTTGTTTGTATTCACCAGGTGAATGAAAAGAAAGTTGTCATTGGACTATGAAAGTTTATCTAATTTCAACATTATATTTAAGACATTTTTAATCAACTATCTAAGACTAGTATAGCTTTCATTTTTATTCAAGAAAAAACAGATATTTTCATATCAGTGAAAGTTACAAAGGGATATTAGATTTCATAAACTATAATGTGGTTAACATGTTCATCAGTTCAGTTCAGTCAGTCAGTTGTGTCTGACACTTTGCACCCCATGAACCACAGCACACCAGGCCTCCCTTTCCATTACCAACTGACAGAGTCTACCCAAATCCATGTCCATCGGGTCGGTGATGCCATCCAACCATCTCATTGTATATTGTCCCCTTCTCTTTCTGCCCTAAATCTTTCCCAGCATCAGGGTCTTTTCAAATGAGTCAGCTCTTCGCATCAGGTGGCCAAAGTATTGAAGTTTCAGTTTCAACATCAGTCCTCGCAATGAACAACCAGGACTGATCTCCTTTAGAATGGATTGGTTGGATCTCCTTGCAGTCCAAGGGACTCTCAAGAGTCTTCTCCAACACCACAGTTCAAAAGCATCAATTCTTCGGCTCTCACCTTTCTTCACAGTCCAACTCTCACATCCATACACGACCACAGGAAAACCCATAGCCTTGACTAGATGGACCTTTGTTGGCAAAGTAATGTCTCTGCTTTTTAATATGCTGACGAGGTTGGTCATAACTTTCCTTGCAAGGAGTAAGCATCTTTTACTTTGATGGCTGAAATCACCATCTACAGTGATTTTGGAGCCCAGTAAAATAAAGTCAGCCATTGTTTCCACTGTTTCCCCATCTATTTCCCATGAAGTGATGGGACCAGATGCCATGATCTTCGTTTTCTGGATGTTGAGCTTTAAGCCAACTTTTTCACTCTTCTCTTTCACTTTCATCAAGAGGCTCTTTACTGTTTCTTCACTTTCTGCCATAAGGGTGATGTCATATGCATATCTGAGGTTATTGATATATTTCCCAGCAATCTTGATTCCAGCGTGTGCTTCCTCCAGCCCAGCGTTTCTTATGATATACTCTGCATAGAAGTTAAATAAGCAGGGTGACAATATACACCTTGATGTACTCCTTTTCCTATTTGGAACCAGTCTGTTGTTCCATGTCCAGTTCTAACTGTTGCTTCCCGACTTGCATATAGGTTTCTCAAGAGGCAGGTCAGGTGGTCTGGTATTCCCATCTCTTGAAGAATTTTCTACAGTTTATTGTGATCCACACAGTCAAAAGCTTTGGCATAGTCAAGAAAACAGAAATAGATGTTTTTTTCTGGAACTCTCTTGCTTTTTTGACAATCCGTCGGATGTTGGCAATTTGATCTCTGGTTCCTCTGCCTTTTCTAAAACCAGCTTGAACATCTGGATGTTCACGGTTCATGTACTGCTGACGTCTTGCTTGGAGAATTTTGAGCATTACTTTACTAGCATGTGAGATGAGTGCAATTGTTCGGTAGTTGGAGCATTCTTTGGCATTGCCTTTCTTTGGAATTGGGATGAAAACTGACCATTTCCAGTCCTGTGGCCACTGCTGAGTTTTCCAAATTTGCTGGCATATTGAGTGCAGCACTTTCACAGCATCATCTTTTAGGATTTGCAACAGCTCAACTGGAATTCCATCACCTCCAATAGCTTTGCTCGTAGTGATGCTTCCTAAGGCCCACCTGACTTCACATTCCAGGATGTCCAGCTGTAAGTGAGTGTGAGTGATCACACCTTCATGATTATCTGGGTTGTGAAGATCTTTTTTGTACAGTTTTCCATGCATAATACATTCATACATTATTTTATATTGGTTATGAAGCTACACCTCTTAAATATAGTCTTTTAGTACTTGTATGGAAAACAGTGTTTGTTATTAAGCTTTGTTTTCATGTTTTAATGCCATAGTCAGCTAGGGAAGAGGACAATATAAAGATAAGCAATCCTTTTTCAGGCCCATCCCTTTCCAGTTCCCTTCACAGCAGGTATAAGTGCTTTGAACATATAGGTATAGTCTTGACACTCCTTTATCCTCACTAACAAGGCTGACAGTGGACTAGATAGACTGGTTTCAATACTTGAGTGAAAGGGAGTGAGCAAGTGAATTAAATGCCTAGTATTTTTTTATCTTTCTGTCCTAAGCCTAGGATCTGGTATGCTTAGAGATGTGTTCCCAAACTTTAAGATCCATAAGCATGACCTAGGGAGTTTAATACAGATTTCTAGATCCTCTCTCAGGCCTAGCAACTGCAACAGGATTAAGTATCTGAATTTTTAGCCAGAAATCCAGGGAATCATAAATAGATGACATTTTAATGAACAGTTCAGTTCAGTTGCTCAGTCATGTCCAACTCTTTGCCAGCCCATGATCTGAAGCATGCCAGGCTTCCCTGTCCATCACCAACTCCTGGAGCTTGATCAAACTCATGTCCATCAAGTCAGTGATGCCATCCAACCATCTCATCCTCTGTCCTCCCCTTCTCTTCCTGCGTTCAATCTTTCCCAGCATCAGGGTCTTTTCCAATGAGTCAGTTCTTCGTATCAAGTGGCCAGAGTATTTGAGTTTGGGCATCAGTCCTGCAAATGAATATTCAGGACTGATTTCCTTTAGGATTGACTAGTTTGATGTCCTTTCAGTTGAAGGGACTCTCAAGAGTCTTCTCCAACAGCACTGTTTAAAAGCATCAATTCTTCGGCAAATCAGCTTTCTTTATGGATCAATGTTCACATTCATACATGATTATTGGAAAAACCCATTGCTTTTACTAGACAGACCTTTGTTGGCAAAGTCATGTCTCTGCTTTTTAATACATTGTCTAGGTTTGCCATAGCTTTTCTTCCAGGGAGCAAGCATCTTTTAATTTCATGGCTGTAGTTGGCATTTGCAGTGATTTTGGAGCCCAAGAAAATAAAATCTGTCACTGTTTCCATTGTTTCCCTACCTATTTGCCATGGAGTTATAGGGCCGGATGTCATGATCAATTACAACGTGACACTGGTTCATCTATAAGCATCATGACTTGCCCTCAAGAAACCTGCCTGCCTTCACACTGGATATTGTCTACCATCACTTCTTATAGGACTAGTCCAACAGCTCTCCAAGGCACCTGACCCTGGATCCACCTGTTCCTGTCTTCCTATCTCTTCTCTACCTGTGACTATTGAGACTTAAGCATGCTTGGAATTTTCTATTACCAGAAACTAGTATCCTTTATCTGTATATTCCAATATTTATAATACTAAGTTCAGTTCAGTTCAGTCACTCAGTCATGTCCAACTCTTTGCAACCCCATGAATCCCAGCACGCCAGGCCTTCCTGTCCATCACCATCTCCCAGAGTTCACTCAGACTCACGTCCATCAAGTCAGTGATGCCATCCAGCCATCTCATCCTCAGTCGTCCCCTTCTCCTCCTGCCCCCAATCCCTCCCAGCATCAGGGTCTTTTCCAGTGAGTCAACTCTTCTCATGAGGTGGCCAAAGTACTGAAGTTTCAGCTTTAGCATCATTCCTTCCAAAGAAATCCAAGGGTTGATCTCCTTCAGAATGGACTGATTGGATCTCCTCACCGTCCAAGGGACTCTCAACAGTCTTCTCCAACACCACAGTTCAAAAGCATCAATTCTTCAGTGTTCAGCCTTCTTCACAGTCCAACTCTTACATCCATACATGACTACTGGAAAAATCGTAGCCTTGACTAGACGGACCTTAGTCGGCAAAGTAATGTCTCTGCTTTTGAATATGCTATCTAGGTTGGTCATAACTTTCCTTCCAAGGAGTAAGCGTCTTTTAATTTCATGGCTGCAATCACCATCTGCAGTGACTTTGGAGCCCAAAAAAATAAAGTTTGACACTGTTTCCACAAATACATAGAATAGTTCATATATACAGATATTAAAATTAATTCACAAAAGGACAGAAATACCTTATATAATCATAATAATCTTGAGGAATCATGAGAAAGTCCAGTGGCATTTCAGAAGTATTGAGTTGCCTTAACATATGAGAAAGAGATTACTAAGCTAAATAACATATGATAGAGAAATATATATAACTTTGTGAGTTATCATAGAATTGGTTAATGGGCTTCAATATAAACAATTTCACAGTTAAATATTGTGTAAAGAAAAGAAACCCATAACCATGATGCCTGCAAACTTCCAATTACTGTCCAGGAAAAGAAGCCAAGAGTATCTGTGCTTTATTCCCTGAGGTTATTCTGGGGCAAACTAAATAAGGTTAACAAACTGATGACATTCTAGGCTTTGTAAACTCATAATAAAGCAAAGCCTGCTCTTTTCTGTCAAGTATAATTCCTTATGTTTTACTGTAGTGTGTAGTTTCTAGTGCTTCATCAAATATAAAGCAGAAAAAAAATATGAAGGGAACAACAAATAAGACAGCAAAGCAATGGAGAGATTTCAAACGAGAAAAGACTGGAGTGGAACTCCTGATCAGAAAGATCAGGAATTAAATGACCATGAGAAAAGGAATAAAATTATAAACAATTCAATCAAAGAAATAAGACTTTCATTATCAAATCCTAATATGTCTAAAGAAAGTTTAAGCCCTTTTAAGTTCAATAGAAATTGTTAAGAGAAAGAAATATGCTATGTACTATCCGTTCGTTCAGTCGCTCAGTCGTGTCCGACTATCAGTACAGTTCAGTTCAGTCCAGTCACTCAGTTGTGTCCGATTCTTTGTGACCCTGTGGACTGCAGAAGGCCAGCTCCCGGGGTTTACTCAGACTCATGGCCATTGAGTCGGTGACGCCATCCAACCATCTCATCCTCTGTCATCCCCTTCTCCTCCTGCCTTCAATCTTTCCCAGCATAAAGGTCTTTTCAAATGAGTCAGTTCTTCGCATCAGATGAGCAAAATATTGGAGTTTCAGCTTCAGCCAAGAGTCCTTCCAATGAATATTCAGGACTGATTTCCTTTAGGATGGACTGGTTGGATCTCCTTGTAGTCCAAGGGACTCTCAAGAGCCTTCTCCAACACCACAGTTCAAAAGCATCAGTTCTTTGGCGCTTAGCTTTCTTTATGGACCAGCTCTCACATTATATATGACTACTGGAAAAAACATAGCCTTCATTAGACGGACCTGTGTCGGCAAAGTAATGTCTCTGCTTTTTAATATGCTGTCTGATTTGGTCATAACTTTTCTTCCAAGGCAGGAGTCTTTTAATTTCATGGCTGCAGTCACCATCTACAGTGATCCTGGAGCCCCCCAAAACTAGAGTCTGTCACTGTTTCCAATTTTTGTCCATCTATTTGCCATGAAGTGATGGGACAAGATGACATGATCTTCATTTTCTGAATGTTGAGCTTTAAGTCAACTTTTTCACTCTCTTCTTTCAATTTCATCCAAAGGCTCTTTAGTTCTTCTTCACTTTCTGCAATAAGGGTGGTATAATCTGCATATCTGAGGTTATTGATATTTCTCCCACAATCTTGGTTCCAGCTTGTGCTACATCAAGTCCAGCGTTTCTCATGATGTACTCTGCATAGAAGTTAAATAAGCAGGGTGACAATATACAGCCTTGATGTACTCCTTTTCCTATTTGGAACCAGTCTGTTGTACCTTGCCCAGTTCTAACTGTTGCTTCCTGACCTGCATACAGATTTCTAAGGAGGCAGGTCAGGTGGTCTGGTACTCCCATTTCTTGAAGAATTTTCCAGAGTTTTTTGTGGTCCACACAGTCAAAGGCTTTGGCATAGTCATAAACAGAAGTAGATGTTTTTCTGGAACTCTCTTGCTTTTTTGATGATCCAACAGATGTTGGCTATCCAATCTATGGTTCCTCTGGCTTTTCTAAATCCAGCTTGAACATCTGGAAGTTCACAGTTCATGTACTCTTGAAGCCTGGTCTTCATAGAACCATTCAGCTTCAGCTTCTTCAGCATTACTGATAGGGGCATAGACTTGGATTACTGTGATATTGAATAGTTTGCCTTGGAAACAAACAGAGATCATTCTGTCTTTTTTGAGATCGCATCCAATTACTGCATTTTGGAGTCTTTTGTTGACTATGATGGCTACTCCATTTCTTTTAAGGGATTCTTGCCCACAGTAGTAGATATAATGGTCTTCTGAGTTAAATTCATCCATTCCAGTCCATTTTACTAATACTGCAGTAAAGAAACTGAACGGAGGCAGGAGAGAGAGAGAGAGGATAGGGAGGTCAGGAAAGGCAGGGGTGATATATTCTTATCTTATAAGAACAGGGTCAAAATACTATTTCTAGAGTTGATGGAAAGGGGATAAATGTATAGATATAGTATTTAAGTTACAAATATAATGAGGAAGTAAAAAAATATGATATAACTGTATTGGTTGGTTGTGGAGGAAAGAGGGAGGAAGGAAGGTAGTTATAACCTGATAGAAAATCAGCAGAACATGTCTATTATGAACTAATCATTGTTTCAATTTTCACTCTTTAGAAATGTAAAGCAACTCCAAAAAGAATAAAACCCTGAGCTGTTTATGAACTATTATATCTCTAGCTATGGGATTGGAGGTAGAGCCAGGGAATGTCTACTTGTTACTTACTATAGGAATATCTCCAATTTTTGGTTATTTTACTATAAATATATTTCTTTAAAAATTGAAATAATTAAAAATATAAAAAGTAAATTATTCTTAATAATATCAGCTGGTCCAAATGCAGAGGATTCACTCTGCTACTATCAGTGGAAAAAAGATGCATTATGAAATTTTAAATGGCTTTCACATTTCTAGCAAAGGCTGAAATGCTGAATTGTGTTTAACAGAACAACTCTGAGAGCTTTGCCTCAGAACCGAACCACCCAGGCAGTTAATGCATCTTCTGTTACCTAGAAGCTGGTCATGATTAGGAAGTTTTAATGAGGAGATAGCTCTGAGTAACAAAACCATGATCCTGGAGAGGTACCTAAGAGTTATTAGACCATTCCAGCAGGTGTTTATCAGCAGAAAAACCTCACACACATACCCTAGACTCCCTTCTACCTTCTAAGTTTCATGTGTGCTATGCTCAGTCCTGTCCAACTCTTTGCAACCCTATGGACTGTAACCTGCCAGGCTCCTCTGTCCATGAGATTTTCCGGGCAAGAATACTGGAGTGGGTTGCCATTTCCTACCCAGGGGATCTTCCCGACCTAGAGATAAAAACTGTCTCCGGCATTGGCAAGCATATTATTTACCATTGAAGCACTGAGTGAGCCCCAAGTTGCACTTCAGTTCAGTTCAGTTCAGTTGCTCAGTCGTGTCTGACTCTTTGTGACCCTGAGACCCAAAATTACATACAAAACTTGAGTTTCTAGTGTTCTGGGGAAATGTAGGTTTTTATCTTCCCAGCCTCTGGAAGTTAGAAAGTTTGTATGGAGCAAGGTGAGAGTCAATTCCCTGACCTATGCCTACCACTTAGATAACGGAACATGAATTTTTAGTTCCCTAGGATTTACAACCAAAAGTACATACCATAAAAGATTTTTAAAATAAATGAAAATGTTTGTAGAAACTGTACATTATAACAAAACATTTTTTTTTCAAATAGCTCTCCATAATAGAAATTCAAACATTACACTTTGTTCATTAACAATCACAGCAGGTAACATGAAGGTATGTTTTAATTTCTTCATTTGTAATTATGATACAACTTCAATTTAACTATTATTGTCTCTTTTTTCAGTGTTTCATATAATATTGAAATTGAAGTTAAATTTTCTCTTTGAATGCAGATAGCTGGCAATACTAATCTTGTTAGGGAGTATATGTGCTTGCATAACTGTACCAGCATTAGCATTTACAAAGACTTTGTACAGCATTTTCTGTCTTTACTTTGTTAATAACTCAGGTTTGTTGGACTACTTGTCTGCCAGTATAAAACAGAGAAAAAATTATTCTGATCCCATTAGTCGATGTAGTTATTATGTCTAGTATTCACTAGATTGCTCTACTCAGTTCATTGTAAACACAAAATATAGGATAATGCCAGTTCTCAGAATGCAATTCAAGGAGGCCAGAAGGATAGATGAGTGGAAATAAGACTAACAGTACCTTAACTAAGGTTTTACTAATGTAATGGATTCTGCTACAGAACAGAACTTATTGATATATTCCCATGTCTCAAGGTAGGAATGTTAAACTGATTACAAGTTAAATTACTCAGGAGAAGAAATGGCCAAAAGAAAACTCAAGCTTGAAAATAAATCTTACAATCAAAGTAAAGGAATTACAAAAAGGAAAACAAAGGAAAAAATAAAATAATATTTATAAAAGTGATAGCAGTTTTAAGATTCAATAAAATAAAATATTTTCATAATGAGTGGTAGCTAATATCCAATATGTTCAGCTTAAGTACTTTATGTCTAATATCTTGTTATATTTATATACGGGCTTCCCAGGTGGCTCAATGGTAAAAGAATCAGCCTGCCAATGCAAAAGACACAAGAGATGGGGGCTCGATTCCTGGGTTGGGCAGATCCCTTGAAGTAGCAAATGGCAGCCCACTCCAGTATTCCTGCCTAGAAAATTCCATGAACAGAGGAACCTGATGGACTACAATCTATGGGGCTGCAAAGAGTTGGACACGAATGAGCACATACGCACACATTTAAAAGGATAATGCAAAACACAACCAGGTTCTTTCTCTTCCTAAGAAAAGAAGAATCAAGATGATCCTAGACACTGATTCAGGCAGAATTTCTTCTTTAATGCTGCTTTTACCCAGATGCTATCATTTACTTTGCCCTCCTCAACCCTAGCCTGGATCCTGAAGCTTCTTCCAAGCAAAGCACAGACTCATATAACGAGGACAGGAAAACTCCATTTATGCTGCCAGAGTACATTAACTGGGAAAGTGGAGAAAGATATCAAATAGTCATTAATACAGTGGAAATGGAAAAAAAGAGACACAGTGGAAAGTAAGTGGCAGCAATTAAAATTTTTGGAAAGTTTTTTTCTTTAACAGACATAGAATGTCAAATTAATGTATTTTTACACACAAACAAAAATAACAGGATATTCTTGTTTTAAGTCCTAAATAATAATTTGCTACCTACATTATATATTTAAAAAGGAATTAAAATAGATTGTCTATGTGTCAGTAATTTTAGTATATGTATGAATATCTGGATATGGAAAATGACACACAATTATATATAAAAAAATTTATAACTATTTTCAGATTATAGCCCTAATTTGTTTTGTGCATTAATAGATGATACAGGTAAAAATAAACACAGTAAATATATACAATTAGTATATACTAATAATATTAATATATAACTAATTATATATAATTAGTATATTAGTATATATTAGTATCTTGCAGTGGCATGAGTTACTTTTACATATTGAGGTTATATTTTTAAAAGAACTAATAAAATGATTAATTATATTAATGATTGCTTCAGTTTTTTTTCAAATTTAAAAGAATAAGTTTAGTTTAAGAAGAAAATTATGTTAACTCATAACAACACAATTTTATTTAGATTTATTTTAGGATACACTTATGTTACCAAGGGAAGTAAAATGCATTTATGCTTGAAAGAATCTAAACAGATGTTCACTTAAGTTCTATTCATTAAGCAGACTTGAATAAAATGCTCCTGAACATGCACCGTAAAGTATTTTTTCATTTAGGAATATGTTCACTCTCTTTTTTTATAGGTATTTTTAAATAAAATATTCTTGAGTAAAATATCTAGAACCTCTATCTCTATACTTTGTAACCCAGTATATATGGACCACACTGTAACTTTATGGTGGATACTGGAAGAAGAAAAAATAAGAATCAATTTGACAAATTTTACAATAATTTAACATAATTAAATTAACAATTAACAATTAAAATGGACAATTACTAACAATAATGTGACAATTTAAATATGTTAGTTGTTATAAAAGGTTGAGTTTTATATAGATGGTATAGTATAGTTTAAAGTTCAGTCATCTCAGGGCTTCCCTGGTGGTTCAGTGGTAAAGGATCCACCTGCCAGTGCAGGAGACACCGATTCAATCCCTGGAAGATCCTACATGCTGCAGAGCAACTATGCCCATGCGCCATAACTACTGAGCCTGCACTCTAGAGCCCCAGAGCCACAATTACTGAGCTGAGCCCACATCCCATGGACCCTAGAACCATGCTCCACAAAAGAAGCAACTTCAATGAGAGGACCACACATCACAGCTAGAGTAGCCCCCACTTGCCACAACTAGAGAAAAGTCCATGCAGCAATAAAGACCCAGCACAAAGAGAAAAAAAAAAAAGATAAAAAAAATAAAAGTTCAGTAATCTAAGGACAGTATAGTTCTGAATGATAAAGTATTTTATTATGGTAAGAATTTAGAACATCAGAAAATCTGACTCCAATGCTATATATAAAGGATCTTTTATACTAAATTAATAAGATAGCTTTCAGATAGTATTCTCAATAATTTAAAAACCTCTAAAATTCAAATGAATGTATAGATTTTTCATTTGCATAAATTATGCAATATTTTAGAAGTCTTCAGTGCTTTAATGAATAAAGTATAATGAGAGAACACACATTTTGTTTCAAGTATTGCCTATATGGATAATTTCCAAGGAAAATAACCAGGGCTCAGAATTTCAGTACATATGTTTCTCTAGGTCCAATGGTCACAAGTCAAAAAAACATATTATGAGGAACTGAGTCAATTAAATGTTGAGTGGTTCACTTCCACCAGGCAAAATCTATAATATCAATGTTACAGTCAGAGCATGGATCAATCATAGGAGAAATCAAGACATGAAGACATAAAGAAATCATAAAACAGATAAAATGCATGAAGAACTTCAGTTTCAAATTTAAGGTAAATAGTTGTGCTCAGTTTACCATTTCAGATAACTTCTTTTAGTATCCCATTCTGATATTTAGGGCAAGATATTTTTCTCCTTGACCAGAAAGAGGTCTCCTTTAAAATTTATTATTATAAGATAACACTTATAGATATAGTATTTGAATAAACTACTATGAACTACCAAGAAATACCTGTGATTAATTCAAAATACAGATGTAATTCAAAACTATTTATAAATATAATAATTATGGGATAATAAAGATAAGTTATATCTTAAAATATAATGTATATAATTTAAATGTGTAAAATTAGAAGAATATTTAATAGTAGGTAGGAAGTAACTACATAACAGAAAGATGGATGCAACATAAATAGGCCAAATTAATTATAATATAGTTAGAATCCTAAAGTAGTGACATATTTGCATTTAATAAAAAACAACTGGTTAATAAATAATAACTAATTAACTTTTTAGGAAGGAAGACAATATGAACTATAAAAAGTAAACTCCTGATTAAACCCAGAAAAAGAGAATAAGAAAGCGAAATTGAATAGTTAAAAAATGTTTAGACGAATTTATTCTTGATATTTCAGTGGGGAAAGATCTGTTTATTTCAGGCAATACACAATATCTAGAAAGGATGATACTTTTTTTTTTTTTAATGGGCCAAAATGGCTTTAAGAATAAGCACAAATTTGTTCCTGAAAGTCTATGAATGCCAAACTTTTATCCTAGATATTGTCACCAAAAATATTAATAAGTGTAAGTAAAAGTGTATCTATTCATAGTGTGACAATTAACTAGATTCATATCACATAGGTGTCAGTCCTCCTCTTCCAAAGTCTTCCTTCATACTTCTAATTATTGTTAACCAATTCTTCCAGATTCATTCATTAAACAGTCGCTGCTGCTGCTGCTGCTGCTGCTAAGTCGCTTCAGTCGTGTCAGACTCTATGCAACCCCGTAGACGGCAGCCCACTAGGCTCCCCCATCCCTGGGATTCTCCAGGCAAGAACACTGGAGTGGGGTTGCCATTTCCTTCTCCAATGCATGAAAGTGAAAAGTGAAAGTGAAGATGCTCAGTCCGACTCTTAGTGACCCCATGGACTGCAGCCTACCAGGCTCCTCCGTCCATGGGATTTTGCAGGCAAGAGTACTAGAGTGGGATATGCCCCATTGGTTTGAGATTATTTCTAAGTTCAGTAAAACAGAGACATTATGGCAATTAAGTTGAGGGATGGAATCTCTAGCTGAAAATGAAAACTATTCATGATGATGATACTATTTTACACTTGCAGGTATAAATATCTCCCCAAAGAACTAACAAAATGAGTAAAGACAGAAATCCAAAGAAGTGAGCAAAGCACTAAAGCTATTTTGTCCAAGTTTTTGCCAATCTTGGTGAACCCAGGCTTATGTTATCACAGTCTACCTAAGCAGGAGGATAGAGAATGAGCTTTGTTGTTGTTTAGTTGCTCAGTCATGTCTGACTCTTTCCAACCCCATGGACTGCAGCCAGTCAGGCTTCCCTGTCCTTCACTGCTTCCCAGAGTTTGCTCAAACTCATGATATCAACCAATCATCTCATCCTCTATCATCCCCCTTCTCCTCCTTCCCCCAATCTTTCCCAGCATAATCAGGTGGCCAAAGTATTGGTGATCACATAGCTAAAACATAAACCCATATGAAAATGAAAATTTAATCCAAAGACTATAGAATGATCTCTCTCCCTCATGTATTTAAATCACACCAAAGGAACTCCAATACAATAAGAGAATTATAGCTGAAAAAACTACAAAATAGACTCACTTTGAAAAGACATACTTAGAAAAGTGGCTCAGTGGGTAAAGAATCTGTCTGCAATGCAGGAAATGCCACTTTGATACCTGGGTTGGGAATATACCCTGGAGGCAGGCATAGCAACCCATTCCAGTATTCCTGCCTGGAGAATCCCATGGGCAGAGGAGTCTGAAAGGCTATAGTCCATAAGGTCGCAAAGAGTTGGACACAACAAGCAACTGAGCGTGCACACACACAAAGTCAAAAAAAGACAAACAAAAGTAGACATGAGGAATTTGAAGCCTCTGAAACCTACTGCCACATCAGCATTAAACACAGTTCAGCAATTAGCCAGAATAATACAAAGGCAAGAACTGAAGACCTTTTTACCTTAGTTCTTATATACAGCTTTCAACAATAACAGCAACAAAATCAAAAAGAATTCTAAAAGGCAAGAAAAAAACATGGTAGAAAGAGATAAAGCAATAATCAGAACAAGACTAAGATATGGCACAGATGTTGGAATTACTGGACAGAGAATTTAAATTTACTATGTTTAATATTTAATGGTTTTAGTGGAAAAGGTCAACAATAAGCCAGAATAGATGGAAAATGTAAGCAGAGAGATGAAAATACTAAGAAACAATCACAAAGAAACAATAGAAATCAAACTTTTGTGACAGAAATAAAAAATGTTTTCGATGGGCCCATTAGTAGACTTAGCACAGCAATGAAAAGAATCAATGAGCTTGAACCCATTCTAGAAATTTCCAGGCCTGAAATGCAAATAAGTTTTTAAAAATGGGAAAAGTTGGAGAGAATAAAACACTGAATAATAATTAGACAGTCAAAAAGTGTAATCCATTGGAATTCCAGGAGAGAGTGAGAATAGAGCTGGAAAGTATTTGAATTAATGATTTAGAACTTCCAAAAATTTCATGATAGACACCTAACCAAAAATCTAGGAAGCTCAGCAAACACCATACAGGATAAATACATCCTATTGAAACTGTAGAAAACCAAAGACAAAGAAAAAATCTTGAAGGAAGACAGAGGGGAAAACTGTCCTACTTGTAGAACAACAATGATAAGAATTACAACAAATTTCCTGTGACAACCCACACAAGCAAGAAGAAAGTAGAATGAAATATTGAAAGTGCTGAGAGAAAAAGCTCCAAACCTGTTTTTATCCTTCAAAATGAAGGGGTAAAGTGAAAGCGATTCAATGTAAACAGCTAAACCTTCTAATTACCTGATATTATACCCAACAAAGGGCAAGCAGATGCTGTCACAGTGAAAACATGCTGTTCATTTGTCTATATTTGCATTTTGATTCCTAACTTTGACTTTGCCCAATATAAAATTCTCATATGTGACTACCATTTTCTCCTTAGTTGGGTCTTTCCCTCATTGATATTACACTCTAGGTTTTTCATATCAGTGATAATCACAATGGTGTGATCACTCACCTAGAGCCAGACATCCTGGAATGTGAAGTGAAGTGGGCCTTAGAAAGCACCACTATGAACAAAGCTAGTGGAGGTGATGGAATTCCAGTGAAGCTATTTCAAATCCTAAAAGATGATGCTGTGAAAGTGCTGCACTCAATATGTCAGCAAATTTGGAAGACTCAGCAGTGGCCACAGGACTGGAAACGGTCAGTTTTCATTTCAATCCCAAAGAAAGGCAATGCCAAAGAATGCTCAAACTACCCCACAATTGCACTCATCTCACACACTAGTAAAGTAATGCTCAAAATTCTCCAAGCCAGGCTTCAGCAAACGTGAACTCTGAATGTACAGATGTTCAAGCTGGTTTTAGAAAAGGCAGAGGAACCAAAGATCAAATTGCCAACATCCGCTGGATCATGGAAAAAGCAAGAGAGTTCCAGAAAAACATCTATTTCTGCTTTATTTCCTATGCCAAAGCCTTTGACTGTGTGGATCACAATAAACTGTGGAAAATTCTGAAAGAGATGGGAATACCAGACCACCTGACCTGCTTCTTGAGAAATCTATATGCAGGTCAGGAAGCAATAGTTAGAACTGGACATGGAACAACAGACTGGTTCCAAATAGGAAAAGGAGTACGTCAAGGCTGTATATTGTCACCCTGCTTATTTAACTTCTATGCAGAGTACATCATGAGAAACGCTGGGCTGGAAGAAGCACAAGCTGGAATGAAAACTGCCAGGAGAAATATCAATAACCTCAGATATGCATATGACACCACCCTATGGCAGAAATTGAAGAGGAACTAAAAAGCCTCTTGATGAAAGTGAAAGAGGAGAGTGAAAAAGTTGGCTTAAAGCTCAACATTAAGAAAATGAAGATCACGGCATGCGGTCCCATCACTTCATGGGAAATAGATGGGTAAACAGTGGAAACAGTGTCAGACTTTATTTTGGGGGGCTCCCAAATCACTTCAGATGGTTACTGCAGCCATGAAATTAAAAGACGTTTACTCCTTGAAAGAAAAGTTATGAGCAACCTAGATAGTATATTGAAAAGCAGAGACATTACTTTGCCACAAAGGTCCATCTAGTCAAGGCTATGGTTTTTCCAGAAGTCATGTATGTATGTGAGAGTTGGACTGTGAAGAAAGCTGAGCGCTGAAGAATTAATGCTTTTGAACTGTGGCGTTGGAGAAGACTCTTGAGAGTCCCTTGGACTGCAAGGAGATACAACCAGTCCATTCTGAAGATCAGCCCTGGGATTTCTTTGGAGAGAATGATGCTGAAGCTGAAACTCCAGTACTTTGGCCACCTCATGCGAAGAGTTGACTCATTGGAAAATACTCTGATCTGGGAGGGATTGGGGGCAGGAGAAGAAGGGGACGACCGAGGATGAGATGGCTGGATAGCATCACTGACTCAATGGAAGTGAGTCTGAGTGAACTCTGGGAGTTGGTGATGCACAGGGAGGCCTGGTGTGCTGCGATTCATGGGGTTGCAAAGAGTCGGACACGACTGAGTGACTGAATTGAACTGAACTGAATGACACTTCTCATGGTTAACTGATAATATCTGATATAATGGTTCCGCTTAATCAACTTTGAACAAGTCATTCAGGTCACTGGGCATTCCCAGGTAAATCAGTGTAATCATAAGAGACTATCCCTAAATTAAGGTCAAATCATTGGTTCTCCGTCCAACATGTAACAAGACAGTTTGGACTGAAAAACTTGCTCAATCTGTGTACCTTAGAAAGGTGCATCCTCTCAGCCCAGTGATGGAGAGTTGACCTAGATATCAACATAGCTGATATGCTCACTGCATAGCTGAGGGTTTATGTGCATCAGTTCTCACCAATGGTTAAAGAGAATATCCTCCAGATCAAACTTTCTGTTTTTGCCTCTGATCCACTCTGTTCATTAAACAAATGCTAAACTCTCTACTTGGAATTCTCAAATACTGGAAAGGGTGTCATGAATTGGGGACATAAATATAGTGGTCTCAGATAACTTTAAATTAATCCTTTCAGTTCAGTTCAGTTTAGTCGCTCAGTCGTGTCCGACTCTCTGCAACCCTATGAATCGCAGCAAGCCAGGCCTCCCTGTCCATCACCAACTCCCGGAGTTCACTCAGACTGACGTCCATCAAGTCAGTGAGGCCATCCAACCATCTCATCCTCTGACATCCCCTTCTCTTCCTGCCCCCAATCCCTCCCAGAATCAGAGTCTTTTCCAATGAGCCAACTCTTTGCATCAGGTGGCCAAAGTACTTGAGTTTCAGCTTTAGTATAATTCCTTCCAAAGAAATCCCAAGGCTGATCTCCTTCAGAATGGACTGGTTGGATCTCCTTGCAGTCCAAGGGACTCTCAAGATCTTCTCCACCACCACAGGTCAAAAGCATCAATTCTTCAGTGCTAAGCTTTCCTCACAGTCCAACTCTCATATCCATACGTGACCACTGGAAAAATCATAGCTTTGATTCTTGTTTACATGCCACTCTACATTATGAGTTGATAGGTAGAGTTTGGCTTTGAAAATCTGTTTTGACCAACTCCAAGGTGTAAGAGGCTGATTGCCACTGGGTCATTGTCAAGATGACATTACCTGTAAGACTCTTTGATGGTAAGGCATCCAGCCTCCTCATGGTAAAAACTCTACATGTCCATGTGCTCTTTCTTAGTTACAGGAAGAGTTATAATAACACTTTATATGCTTCAGTTCAGTTCAGTAGCTCAGTCATGTCCACCTCTGCGACCCCAATGACTACAGCACGCCAGTCCTCCCTGTCTATCACCAACTCCCAAAGTTTATTCAAATTCATGTCCATTCAGTGGGTGATGCCATCCAACCATCTGTTGTTCCATTTCCCTCTGTTGTCCCCTTCTCCTCCTGCCTTCAGTCTTTCCCAACTTCAAGGTCTTTTCAAAGGAGTCAGTTCTTCACATCAGGTGGCTGAAGTATTGGAGTTTCAGCTTCAGCATCAGTCCTTCCAATGAACACTCAGGACTGATTTCCTTTAGGATGGACTGTTTGGATCTCCTTGGAGTCCAAGGGAGTCTCAAGAGTCTTCTCCAACATCATAATTCAAAATCATCAATTCTTAGGTGCTCAACTTTCTTTATGGTCTAACTCTCACATCCATACATGACTACTGGAAAAACCATAGCTTTGACTAGATGGACCTTTGTTGGCAAAGTATATGCTTCAGTTCAGTTCAGTTCAGTCACGCAGTCGTGTCCGACTCTTTGTGACCCCATGAATCGCAGCACGCCAGGCCTCCCTGTCCATCACCAACTCCTGGAGTTCACTCAGACTCACGTCCATTGAGTCCATGATGCCATCCAGCCATCTCATCCTCGGTCGTCCCTTTCTCCTCCTGCCCCCAATCCCTCCCAGCATCAGGGTCTTTTCCAATGAGTCAACTCTTCGCATAAGGTGCCCAAAGTACTGGAGATTCAGTTTTAGCATCATTCCTTCCAAAGAAATCCCAGGGTTGATCTCCCTCAGAATGGACTGGTTGGATCTCCTTGCAGTCCAAGGGACTCTCAAGAGTCTTCTCCAACACCACAGTTCAAAAGCATCAATTCTTCTGCACTCAGCCTTCTTCACAGTCCAACTCTCACATCCATACATGACCACAGGAAAAACCATAGTACAATATTCTATTTGCCTTGCATAATCTTGTAAGGGAGCAGTCTAAGTGATGATAGGTTCATTTCAGAATTAAGGATAATTTCAGAGTTAAAGTATCTATCACCCAAAGTCACACAGGAAGTATGAGTCAAAGACCAAATTCTTCTAAACAATAATGCATTTCTCTTCCCAAAGAACATACTTTGGAATACTAGCTATGTGATATTGTCCATTCAAAATTTTATGAAGAATTCTTTTAGACAACTGCCTAATTATATTTGTCTTTGAGCAATAAAAAGCAAAAACCTTATACTTAACAAAAGTTGCAAGAAATCTTCTGTAAAGACATCCAACATTTCCCAATCATATTTGATCTGAACAACTTTTCCATATAGCATCTCTTAATATTGCTTTTCCTCCACCAAAAAAGAAAAAAAAAAAAAAGAGGAACTTTAGAAATTCTTCAGTGCATCATTCCACTACATCCACTGTCCGCACCGTGGTGCACGCAGGCTGCCATCTTCTCTCTTAAAAGCCACTTCCCAAATGGTGTGGCTGATTTTGCCCCTGTTCTGTGTGGAAGTTGTTCTCTAAAACCCACTTTCTTCTCTTCCTGAAAACAGATTTAAAAGGTACTTTCTAGCCTACTTTGCTGTTAAATACAGCTATGTGATGAAGTTCTGCACAGTGAATTGTTGCAAATAATACGACTGTTTCTCAGAGGCTCTCCTCCTCTTCTCCCTTAACTGGTAGAGACGTAGAAGGAGGCAGCAGACACCCTGGGGCTGGGGCTCTGAAGGAACCACAAGATGTACAAACCTGAATTGCTTTTTGGCTACTTGGTAAGAGCCTTTCTCTGCCAAACACTCATATTCACTTAGTTCTATGAATGAATAAATAAAGAGATAAATAAATCAACTGCTATTATTTTAAACCATTGTGACTTGAACGTGATTCAGTTTTTAAATAGCTATTTCCCTAATCTGACAAATACACTTCATACTATTTTTAACATATTAACCAGATCAATGGTACTGAAATATGTCAATTAAGGTCCTTCCTTTGCTCTTAATCCTCCAGTGGTTTCCCGCACAGTCCACGTTATGAACCAAAGATCTCAGAGTGGCTTGACTCAGGGTCCTACATGATCAGACTCATTGCTGCCTCTCTTAGCACTTTTCATATGCATTCCACTCCATGTGGCACTGACTTAATTTCTGTGTAGAAACATTTCTGTGTTAGGGTCATTGCATTCATTGCTCCCTCTGCTTGATATGATCTTACAATAGATACTGTTACGGCTCACTCTGTCACTCCATTTCTGCTTTTGCTCAATCACTTGGATGAGTTTTTTTCCCAGACTACTTGATTTAAAAACTACTCCTTCAAACCTGCTTCACCATGTCTTGTCACATTCCCAGGATGCATATTTTTTTCTCCTTTATTACTGCTGTTTAGTCCCTAAGTTACATGTGACTCATTACAACCCCATGGACTCCAGCATGCCAGGCTTCCCAGTCCTTCGTTATCTCCCATAGTTGGCTCAAATTCATGTCCATTAAGTCAGTGATGCCATCTGACCATCTCATCCTCCGCTGCCCCCTTTTCCTTTCATCTTTAATCTTTCCCAGTATCAACACTTGTTAACATCTATATGATTTTTTAAACTTTTTTAAACTACCATTTTCTTGTCTATAATTAATCTCCATGAAGACAGGTGTTTGCATTTTTTAAACTATATATTTAAGTGACTACTTAATTTCTATTGCCTGGCATAAATAATGGACTGAATCAGTGAATAAATTGACAAGAAAACTGACAAAATTTGGTAAACAAATTTATTTTAAATTTCAGTGTATGTTCATACAACCTGAGAAGTTTAGGATAGTGACTTGATAATGTTACTAGATTTATATCAAAATAACCACAAGCACTATGATTGATATTAAGATTGAATGCATGAAAATGTCGATAATCTTTTGCAAGGATAAAATTAAACTTTGATTATATGTTCAAAATTAAACTTGCAGAGCAGGATGTCTAGTGCATATGTATATCATTAACTATCTTTTGAGAATATTTAAACTGAAAGGAAATAGTTAGAACAAAAGTTTGACATTTGTTGCTGACATTCAGACTCATTTTCTCATAAGGAAATCCACCTCTGTCAGAGTCATCAACTATTCCAACAGCATGTTCCACGTTGTTAAAGCAATGCTTATGAGTGTGATCACACCAGTGAAACCAAGTCATTTCCCTACCCAATTTGACATGACTAATGTCATGTCCTGGCATCTTGACATCCTTGACATGACTGCTTCTACTTTTGAGTTCCTGAAACTTTCAAAATGAATGCCAAATACCAGTTAATGACCAGTGTAGCATGCCCTGCCTGTAGGGATGGAAACTGCCAAAATCCTAACTTGTTTTCATATCACACAATCATTGATTGCCAAGGCCTTCAGTCACTAAAATTATTTTTTTCCCAAAGGAATGAATGGCAACTAATAATCTCTAACTCAATTCAGCAGCTTTAAAACATATTCAGTAACTGATATTTTGGATAGAAAAGGTTGTGTTTGGTTATCCTTGCCTACAGCAATTCAAACTAAGACAAGAAAGAAAAGGTGGCTAATGAAGACTTAGTAAGCCAGCTACCACTGAGGGTATGGGATTGTACCTTGAGCTTGCTGGAGAAACTCTGCAGTACAGGCTGCATTCCTCAGCGATATACAACCTTAGGGGTGAAGGAAGTGGAATATGTATACACTGATGACTACCAGTCACTTATTGGGGGTTACTCCTAGCAGACTTTAATGCCACATCTTTTCTTGATGGCCACAGGGGTGGCCAAAGTGGACTTCAGCAGTAAAAGGAAGCCCTTGGGATTATTTCAAATACAAAAACATTTAAAGAGCCATCACGTTAGTTGGGAATCAGATTGACATGCACTGGAGTGGTAAGGGTGGGAAAGTGTTAGGTTCTCAGTTATGTCCTACTCTTTGTGATACTCTTTGTGACCCCGTGGACTTTAGCCTATGAGTCTCCTCTGTTCATGGAATTCTCTAGGCAAGAATAATGGAGTGGGTAGCCATTCTCTTCTCCAGAGGACCTGCATGACCCAGGGATTAAACTGGCATCCCCCACATTGCAGGCAAATTCTTCACCATCTGAGCCACCAGGGAAGCCCACGGGTGATAGAATATGGGCAAGACACTGACTGCATGTGCTACAGAGGTCACAAGCATTCAAGAAGAGGGATCTTCTGACTTGATCTCAGGATGAAGGATGAAGATAGGAGCACATTCTAGGAAGATGAAATTCAGAATATGGTTTTATCACTGAGGCTAGACTCAGGAGGTAGTAAGAGATTGGATAATAAAGGCACATGGGAATTGAATAATGAAGGACAGGGATTTTTGTTTCTTTGGTTTTGTGTGTAGCTGTTTTATTCACATCTATATCCCCAAGCCTAGAAATAATAGAGTATTATCTTCAATGCATATTTGTTAAATGAATAAATGAACTATTAGATTTTTCTCATTTCCAAATTTTCTCATGTTCTCCAATCTTACTTTTTTCCAACACAGCTATCTGGCTTATGTCCTTTTGGATGACAGCCATACCATCCCACTCATCAATTAAATTGAGTTTATCACTATCTTTTATATTTTTTCTTTTTATGAGCTTGACCCACCCTGCAAATATGCTATTTATTTTCATTTCACCACTTTCAGTTTCATTCCTCCACTTGAAGTTGTAGAGGAAACTCTTACTCTTACTTTTATTCTATTTTTAATGTTAATGTTACCAGCTTCTGCCATTTCTTTATTTAAAATACTTTTTGGTTTCCCTTCTTCCTCCCCATTGTCATTGTTACTACTGTATCCTTGACCCACTACCTCAAGCTTCTGACTGATCATTCAATTTTCATTTGCTCACGCCCAACCTTTTATATAACATCTGATTTGACTCTTCCCAAGACAAAAGTTTTCTTATATTATTTCTGCTCATCACAAATAATAGCAATTTTTAGCTTAATGCCAGAAGCTATAGTATGTCTATCCCCACTCCTATGTGTACTTTCCTAGTCTGTAGAAATTGAATGGGAGGAAGGGGTTAAAACAGTGGCTTGTGATTTATCAGTTTCTGATTACCAGGAGACATACTCAAAGAAAGTAGCCTGGGTTATCATAATGATAATGTACTTCCTGGTAAATAAACTAATACCATTTCCTACAGAAGCAAGTACTTATCCATAGAAAACTCTTAGTAGTAAGTCCCTGGTTTCATTTGTTTATGTTAGACAAACTTGTAATTTGGGGATTTTTGAAGCACAGCTCCCTGGAAAATGTCATATGAGCCCATAACAGTCTGGCTGTAAAATGAAGATTTTTCATAAAAATTCCTACTTGATGAGGTGATTTGCAAACCTTCCTAGGAATTTCATCTATTACTCTGGGTTGGAATGCATGTCTGATGGGAAAAAGAAGACCCAAAGAGACACTTAGAATATCTTAGATCTCTCCCCTTTTTTTGCTCCATGTTTCTTGATTGCTTGTTTCCTTGAAACTATTGGTAAAATTTGACACTTGGCAAAATTAGACCCTGTCTGACTTTATGCTTCTGATTTGACAATCTGATCCTCAGTGCTAGTTCACAGCACAATAATAACACCTATCTTTCTCTCGGATTACAGAAACAAATGAAACATGTACAGAAGAGTGTGATAGAGAGACTAGCCTGGATTACTGAATATGCCTTTAATATGCAGACACAAGGGCTTCCTAATACCTTACCCTGGACTCAGTTCTTAAATCCCACTGAAAGACCAAACTGGACAGCCACAGGCATCCCTGCAGGGGCAGGAATCTTACTGACTGAGAGAGTCCAGAAAGGTCATCGGGTTATAAAATTAAAAGCAAAGAAGAGCTCAAATTACCAATCAGATAAATCATTCTTCATCCATAGAAATAGAGAAAATGAGGAGTGGAGGAAAATATTAGGGATGTTCCTCTTTCCAAAATCCTTCAAAGTGGAAGGCTCCTTTCCAAGAGGGCCAGCTGTGCTAGTGAATCTGAAAGCTCCCCCCTCCCTATTTAAGACTTGAGAAAAGCTTAGAGAAGGCACCTTAATTCAGAATTCAGTTCAGAATTAAGGTTAGTTTTGTTGCTTTTAGTAGACTAATACTGGAACAGTACCTCAGTCATTGGTTCCATGCCTGGATTCCTGTACTCTTAACCTCAAGACTTTACTTAAGTCCTTAGCTATCGATACTCACCCTTACCCTTATGGATGGCATCACTGACTGGACAGACATGAGTTTGAGCAGGCTCTGGGAGTTGGTGATGGAAAGGGAAGCCTGGTGAGCTGCAGTCCATGGAGTCACAAAGAGTCAGACATGACAGAGTCACTGAACTGAACTGACTTACTCTGCTGAATTTCCTGGACTCAGCTCTGGACCCCTAATTTTTTCTGTACAGCTCTGACACTCACAGAGTTCAACCATTTGGATGTTCCTGCCACATGATTTTGAACTGACAATCCAAGTCAATCTGCAGGTCACTCATATGCTTGATTTCTTAGTCATTAGACATCCATCGGCTCCCTTGTCTGAAATAATATCTTGACCTTAAATTGTGTGGATCACAGCAAACTTTGGAAAATTCTTAAAGAGATGGGAATACTGGACTACCTTGCCTGCCTCCTGAGAAATCTGTATGCAGGTGAAGGAATAATGGTTGGAACAGACTGATTCAAAATTGGGAAAGGAGTACATCAGGGCTGTATATTGTCACCCTGCTTATTTAACCTATATGCAGAGTACATCACCCAAAATGCTGGGCTGGATGAAGCATAAGCTGGAATAAAGATTGCCAGGAGAAATATCAAAACCTCAGATATTCAGATGATACCACCTTATGGCAGAAAGCTAAGGGGGACTAAAGAGCCTTTGATGAAGGTGAAAGAGGAGAGTGAAAAAGCTGGCTTATAACTCAACATTCAAAAAACTAATATCATGACATCCAATCTCATCACTTTATGGCAAATAGATGGGGAAACAATGGAAACAGTGACAGATTTATTTTCTTGGGCTCCAAAATCACTGCAGATAGTGATTGCAGCCATGAAATTAAAAGATGCTTTCTCCTTGGAAGAAAAGCTGTGACAAAGCTAGACAGTGTATTAAAAAGCAGAGACATTACTTTTCCAACAAAGATCTGCATAGTCAAGGCTATGGCTTTTCCAGTAGTCATTTATGGATGTGAGAGGAGGACAATAAAAAAGACTGAGGGCTAAAGAATTGATGCTTTTGAACTGTGGTGTTGGAGAAGACTCTTGAGAGTCCCTTCAACTGAAAGGAGATCCAACCAGTCAATCCTAAAGAAAATCAGTCCTGAATATTCATTGACGGGACTGATGCTGAAGCTCCAATACTTTGGCCACCTAATGTGAAAAAATGGACTCATTGGAAAAGACCCTGATGCTGGGAAAGATTGAAGGCAGGAAGAGAAGGGGACAACAAAGGACGAGATGGTTGGATGCATCACCGTCTCAATGCACACGAGTTTGAGCAAACTCCAGGAGATGGTGATGGACAGGGAAGCCTGCCATGCTGCGGTTCGTGGGGCTGCAAAGACTCAAACATGACTGAGAAACTGAAAAATAACAACAGCCTTGACTTCTGAGCCACCCCCTCTTACTGCCATCCTCAGCAGCAGGTAGTGACTTTATCACAGTGGTAGGTGCTAAAGGCTGCCACAGTATGTCCTATGCTCTGTGCACAATCTTACTTCCTACCAGATTCTAACATATGTTGTCTGTATACTCCTGTTTGTTTCCTCTTTGAATAGCTAGGCCAAGAATTATAGAATTGAAGAACTACTGAGTTGTTAGGAAAATATCTTTTATAAATCTCTCATTTCACAAATGAGAAAATACAGTTCAGGTAATGTATTGTCTGGAGAAGGCAATGCACCCCACTCCAGTACTCTTGCCTGGAGAATCCCATGAATGGGCTGTCGTCTATGGGGTCGTGAAGAGTCGGACATGACTGAGCAACTTCACTTTCACTTTTCACTTTCTTGCACTGGAGAAGGAAATGGCAACCCACTCCAGTGTTCTTGCCTGGAGAACCCCAGGGGCGGGGGAGCCAGGTGGGCTGGCGTCTATGGGGTCGCACAGAGTCGGACACGACTGATATGACAGCAGCAGCAGCAGCAGAATGTATTGTCAGTTACTCAAATTTAGCACCAACTTTTTAACTTCAAGTTATCTGATCCTTAGTCCCATGCTCTCCTCAAAAAGAAAAAGATATGCTATCTTCTAGTGATTGGTTTTTGTTTCTGTACTTCTTCCACTTGTACCTTATCCTTTAAATCTGAGCTCCTCTCATTTTTCATCTCTATAATTAATCCTTTCTTCTCTCAGCTTTGAATTCTTACCATGTATGTATTTTCAGAAAATTTAGACAATATTTAGTCTTTAATTATTTGTGTGTGATATTTCATCTCCTTGAGAGCAGAGGGCATTTCTTATACTTCTATGGAACTTCCCACTTCAATTACTGAAATTTCAGTTATGTTTAAAGAGAAAAGGTTTACTTTTTACATATCTTTTTTCTTTGTTTTATTATATCATTTTCCTTAAAATAAAGGATTGTAATGATAGGTTAGGGGCTTGCCTGGTAGCTCTGTTGGTAAAGAATCTGCCTGCAATACAGGAGACCTGGGTTCGATCCCTGGGTACAGAAGATAAGTTAATCACACATTTAAATGTATTAACTTTATTAAAAGCTCCCAGTTGGTTCTTTCATTCTTTTTACTTCTGTGGAAATTTGTGTTATTGTATAAGGTAGGACTAATAATAAGGAAGGACTAATTAACATAAATGAAGGCATTATACTCTGACAATCTTATTATTTCTCAGTTCAGTTCAGTCACTCAGCAGTGTCCAACTCTTTGCGACCCCATAGACTGCAGAAGGCCAGGCCTCCCGTCCATCACCAACTCCAGAGCTTGTCCAAACTCATGTCCATTGTGTCAGTCATGCCATCCAACCATCTCATCCTCTGTCATCCGCTCTCCTCCTGCTTTCAATCTTTCCCAGCACCAAGGTCTTTTCAAATGAGTCAGCTCTTTGCATCAGGTGGCCAAAGTATTAGAGTTTCAGCTCAAGCATTAGTCCTGCCAATGAATACTCAAGACCAATTTCCTTTAGGATTGATTCGTTTGATCTCCTTGCAGTCCAAGAGACTCTCAGCATCTTCTCCAGCACCACAGTTCAAAAGCATCCATTCTTCAGCAGTCAGCTTTCTTCACAGTCCAACTCTCACATCCATACACGACTACTGGAAAAACCAGAGATTTGACCAGATGGACCTTTGTTGGCAAAGTAATGTCTCTGCTTTACAATATGCTATCTAAGTTGGTCATAGCTTTCTTCCTAGGACCAAGCATCTTTTAATTTTATGGCTGTGGTCACTATCTGCAGTGATTTTTGAACCCAGGAAAATAAAGTCTGTCACTGTTTCCATCGTTTTCCCACCTATTTGCCATAAAGTGATGAGACCAGATGCCATGATCTTCATTTTTTGAATGTTGAATTTTAAGCCAGTTTTTTTTCACTCTACTCTTCCGCTTTCATCAAGAGGCTCTTTAGTTCCTCTTCACTTTCTGCCATAAAGGTGGTATCATCTGTGTATCTGAAGATATTGATATTTCTCCCGGCAATCTCGATCCCAGCTGGTGCTTCATCCAGCCCAACATTTCGCATGATGTACTCTGCATATAAGTTAAATAAGCAGGGTGACAATATACAGCCTTGATGTACTTCTTTCCCAATTTGGAGCCAGTCTGTTGTTCCATGTTATCATTTCTACATAATGCTAATTAATGATCTTGAAATTACTAAATTACTAGCATACTAGGGTATACTACTTGACTTGTGGGTTTCCCAGGTGGCACAGTATTAAAAAATCTGCTTGTCAATGCAGGAGGCACAGGAAACAAAGGGTTCATCCCTGGGTCAGAAAGTTTCCCTGAAAAAGCAGAGGGCAACACATTCTGGTATTCTTGCCTGAAAATTTCCAGGGACAGGGACTAATTGGGTACAGTCCATGGGGTCACAAATAGTCAGACACAACTGAGCATGCATTTGACTTTTACTTCTCCATACTGAGAAAAAAATACATACTCAGTGTGCCTCAGTTCTGACTACTGAAAACTACAAAGAAGCTAATACATTCATAATTTGTAATGAATGGTTATTTCCAAGGTTCATTACATAAGGTGGGAGAGTAATATTATATAATCAAGGATCTTAACCAATCAGGTCAATAGAAGTACCAATTTGTCAATTACATCTATAATTCAAATTATATCATCTCTTAATGGCTAACACTAAATATGAAATATAGACAATAAAGTTTTCTTCTTGAATGATTGGCAAAATATATTGCTACAATTAGAGTTATAACAATAGCTAACTTTTTAAGGGCTTCCTTGGGTCAAACACTGAATTCAATGATTTATACACATCTTAATCTCTTCTAACATTCTCTATGAGGTACCTATTTTATCCTCATTTTACAAAATGGAAACTAAGATCTTCAGAGGTTAATTTCCCAATGTACATCTTATTTATTGAGCAGAGAGACTAGTTTTTTATTCTGAATTGCTATATCTATGTCTGTCTATTTATTTTCCCACATCTTAGGAATACTGTCACTTAATTCCTAGAGCTATTATGAGGGTTAATAGTAGATAATAGATATTAAGATGCCTAAGTATTAAAATAAAATACCTAGGATACACCTGGCCTTCCCTTCATTCTGTTTATCCTTACAGCTCATAGTGTGGTCCCCAGAGCACTACATAGAAATTTGCTATAAAAACAGAATTTAGGGTCTCCAGATGGCACTAGTAATAAAGAATCTGCCTACCGATGCAGGAGACTAAAAGAAATGAGTCTGATCTCTGGGTCAGGGAGATCCTCTGGAGGAGGGTATGGCAATCCACTCCAGTGTTCTTGCCTGGAGAACCCATGGACAGAGGAGCCTGGCGGGCTACAGTTCATAGGGTCACAAAGAGTTGGACACCACTGAAGCAACTTAGCACGCATGCATGCATTAAGGTCTTTAGTCCACAGTTAGAGTCACAGTCTGCAGTTTATGGAGATTGTCAGGTGGTTTCTAAAACAAAAGGGAAGTTCAAAAAGCATTGCTCTCTACAGTAGGAGTATGTAGAGAGTGGATACAAATGGCCTTTACATTCAGCTTTATAGAATAAAAACTATTATTTTTCTTTATTAATCTATCTTTATTGAAAAACATCCCTGTCTTTTCAACTCTAAACATAACAAACAACTTTTCCAGAAAAAAAAAAGCATAAACTATGAAACAAATTATGTAAATAAAAGCTCCAAAGGCTTATTAGATGTGAAAGCAGTGGAATTCAGGGGTATATGACTGCATTTCTCTTTTTTCCCCAGTGAGATCAAAGAACTTATTTTCACTTGTCAATACATTTTAATTCTGGTGATGTTTACTATTCCAGATCCTACCGATTGCAAATAGAATTTTTAGAATTATATTGATGACAAAGTAACGACAAGACAATCACAGGACCTATAAAGTACTGCAAAATGTGATTTAAGTTGTATAGTGTTAATCTTAAAGGTAATTAGAAATGATAGATTAAAGAAAAGAAATAAAATTGCCCTCACAAGAATTACAAATAGAAGATAAGCTGATTTACCCTGAAAAACCAGTTGGTAAATGATTATAAATGATGCCAAAACAATAGCAATTTAAGACATCAACTTTGTTTTGGGGGAAGGTTCTTATTCTCATTCTTGTTTAAAAAAACATCATTGTTAGTCTCTTTGTTCCTCATGGTTTTTTCTCAAACCCAAATTTGGGTTGGTGTCTAGATTTAAGTATCATTTAACTCTGAATTATACGATTTGTTTACAACCTCCACAATGCTGTATATTATTCACTGACACCCTCAAATTACCTTAAACATCAGCTAATTAACATACCAACTCATGATATAATAGAGTGTGTATCAAATCAATCTGTAAATCCCTTTATCTGTCACTATTTTGATATGTGGAGCAGCATTTTTGCAACAAACTGAATATTTTATTGCATCTTAACTCTATATAATTAGAAAAATCCAAGTTTTGTTAAATAGAAGTATGGCTCAAAATTGTATTGCATTTGAGGAAAAACATGAGACAGAACTGAAAAAACTAATTTGACTTCAGCAGATTTACCATATGTTTAAATATGAAGGGAAGAGAATTAACTTAGAGAACATGTGTAAAATACAGAAAATAAAATGTCAAAAAAAAATGAATACAGTATTGTAAAGCAAAACAAACTTAAAAAAAAAATTAATTAAAAAAAAAATATATCCCAGAATGGAACAGCTTGGGCAAAGGCCTTAAATAGAGAGATGAGGAAAAATTTACCTCTTGGTATGGTTTTATCACTTCCTACTTGACATAATGTTGCACTCTGCAGATAGTGTGCAATTATTTTCACACTTAATTGCTTCATCCATTATGATCGTGGCATGGGTGACATTCTAGTACCCTCTACTCTTGTTTCAGGCCAAAACAAAGCAGTCTTGTCAATAGATAATGATGTCTAATGGATCTTCAATATCAATAGATAAGAGCAATGAACTATCTTCATGAAATAACAGCTTCCTCTGACAGCAACCATGTACCTTTTGTGATGAGTAGTGTGTTCATGCTCAGTCCCTCAGTTGTGTCCAACTCTTTGCGACCCTGTAGACTGAAGCCCACTGGCTTCTCTGTCCATGGGGTTTTCCAGGCAAGAATACTGGAATGGGTTGACATTTCCTATTCCAGGAGATCGTCCCAACCCAAGGATTGAACCCAAATCTCTTGTGTCTCTTACATTGGCAGGCAGATTAAAAGGGCTTTTTCACTAATGGCAGGTAGATGAGACGATAATATGATCTAGTAAAAGATGGATAGCATTAATTGAGAGCTTTGTGTGCCAGGAGCAGTGCTAATCCCTTTAAAAGGAAGCCTTTCATATATTCCCCTCGTGCAACATGAGGAAGGTATTGGTGCTTCATAGATAAGGCAGATGGTATAGAGGGTTTGTATTACTTTCCCCAGGATATATGCTGCTGCTGCTGCTAAGTCGCTTCAGTCGTGTCCGACTCTGTGCGACCCCATAGACTGCAGCCCACCAGGCTCCCCCGTCCCTGGGATTCTTCAGGCAAGAACACTGGAGTGGGTTGCCATTTCCATCTCCAATGCATGAAAGTGAAAAGTGAAAGTGAAGTCGCTCAGTCATGTCCGACTCTTCATGACCCCATGGACTGCAGCCTACCAGGCTCCTCCATCCATGGGATTTTCCAGGCAAGAGTACTGGAGTGGGGTGCAATCACCTTCTCCGAGCTATTCCCACAGTAGCAAACTTTCTTAGCCATTTTAAGTTCTTGATGCCAAGTGTTTGTCAGGCGTTAACTAACTTATTCTTTTGGTGTCATTGTTCAGTCACTTGCCACACAAAAAAATTAATGACACACGTGTCTTTCCTAACTCCATCTCCAGTCAACTTTTACATTCTGTTTCCTCATAGTATTAATGTATCTTGAATCTCTCTTCTTCCATCCTTCCCCATTAGCAACTGATCAGCTCACAATAGTCTGCTGCTGCTGCTGCTGCTAAGTTGCTTCAGTCGTGTCCAACTCTGTGCGACCCCATAGACGGCAGCCCACCAGTTCCTGGGATTCTCCAGGCAAGAACACTGGAGTGGGTTGCCATTTCCTTCTCCAGTGCATGAAAGTGAAGTCACTCAGTCGTGTCCGACTCTTTGCAACCCCATAGATGATAGCCCGTTCATGGCATTCTCCAGGCAAGAGTACTGGAGTGGGGTGCCATTGCCTTCTCCTCCTAACTGCTAAGTGACAAGTAAGCAAACATACACTGAACAAGGAGTTGTAGTTGTAGAAGCAACTTTGTAACTGCTTCCTTCTCTATACTTAAACCTGCTTCAGTTCAGTTCAGTTCAGTTCCGTCTCTCAGTCGTGTCCGACTCTTTGCGACCCCATGAATTGCGCACGCCAGGCCTCCCTGTCCATCGCCATCTCCCGGAGTTCACTCAGACTCACGTTCATTGAGTCCGTGATGCCATCCAGCCATCTCATCCTCGGTCGTCCCCTTCTCCTCCCACCCCCAAGTGGTGAGGAAAGTTTCCCCATGTCTGACATTAGATGAAAAATAGAAACAGTCTCTGACATTTATCTTTACTTTTCTCTTATAAAGTAGTTGGTAGGATCATTTACTCCAGAACCAGACTTCCCATGTTGAAATTCCAAACAGTGTCACTTACAAATTATATATCTTTGATAAGTCATCATGCCCTAGTTTTTTCCTCTATAAAAGGCAGATTATTTTCAATTCCTGTATCCTGGGGTTGTTGTGAGGACTGAGAGAGTTTATAGAGATAACAGCTATTATAACCAAGCTTGGCACATACTAGGGGTTGTATGCATTAGTCCTTACTCTTAAGGAAATGGGAAAATTGGATAACTTTAATGTCAAAACACAGCTAGATTAACTAATGATTGTTCTATGTTTTATCCTATAATAAAAATTTCTCATGATTAATCTCGACTTTCAGTTTCACTCGGCTGTAAGAGCTCTTTTACCATCCTTCCCTATGGCTATTAGCTGTTGTTTTCTATCTTCCAGCAAGGATCAAAAAGGAGGAAGAAAGGAAGGTGAGAAGAGCATGAACATTCCCGCTTGACTGGAATGATTGTATGATGGTTTAATAATTTCTGAACCTGACAGGTTTTTAAAGGTTTCTTCTCTTTTATGGGATGTTTTTGTGAGTTCTTGAGGATATCAGGAGAGAAAGTACAGTATTTTGAGAATATTCTGCTGCACTCTCTGAGGCAAAAGAAATAGATTTTCCTAGTTTTCTGAAACTTTCAACCCCAGGTTTTGTCTTTCCAACCACTTCTTGGAGACATCTTGCCTCTATAGTCAGTATCTTAGGCAGGATTTACCATGGATCCAAGATCATGCTCTCTTCACATCTACCACCATAGAGTAGTTCTATAAGTAGAGTATTTGAATATCTATTAGGTTGGTGAAAAATAATTGCAGTTTTGCACTGTTGAAATTTGCCATTTGATATTAGAATACATTCTCAAATAAATATGGTTATGTTATACATGTCTTAATGCACATTTCTCACTTTGTATTTTGCTAATGACATTACTTACTGTGTATTTTATATTTATTTTAGACTATGGAAATGTTGTTAGAAAAAAAGTAAATTCAAACAATTTTTACTATTCAAGTTTCAAATGGGTGGTAAAGCAGCAGAAACAACTGGCAACATCAACGATGTGTTTGGCCCAGGAACTGCTAATGAATGTACAGTGCAGTGGTGGTTCAAGAAGTTTTGCAAAGGAGATAAGAGCCTTGAAGATGAAGAATGTAGTGGCTGGCCATTGGAAATTGACAAGGACCAATTGAGAGCAATCATTGAAGCTGATCCTCTTACAGCTACAAGACAAGTCATCAAGAACTCAATGTCAGCCATGCTAGGGTCATTCAGCATTTGAAGAAAATTGGGAATGTGAAAAAGCTCAATAAGTGGGTGCCTCATAAGCTGACCAAAAATAAGAAAAAAATGTTGTCTTGACTCATCTTCTGTCATTCTATGCAACAACAAACCATTTCTTGATCAGATTGTGATGAGTGACAAAAAGTAGATTTTTATATGACAACTGGTGACAACTAGCTCAGTAGCTGGACACAGAAGTTCCAAAGCATTCCCCAAAGCCAAACTTGGCAAAAAGGTCATGGTCACTGTTTGGTAGTCTTCTGCCAATCCAATCCACTACAACTTTTTTATCACAGCAAAACCATTACACCTGAGAAGTATGCTCAGCAAATCAATGAGATGCACTGAAAACTGCAATGCCTGAAGCTGGCATTGGTCAACATTCTTCTCCAGGGGATCGTCCAAACCCAGGGATCAAACCTGTGTCTCCTGCATGGCAGGCAGATTCTTTACCACTGAGCCACCTGTGACATCCACTTCAAATCTCTCTTCCAGTTTGGCCTGAAATGGGCAAGGTGGGGATTTGCACTTTTCCCTCCCTTGATCTTTTCCTTCAAGCTGCCTTTGACTCCTCAGGGGGTGTGGAGAAGTGAAACGCAGAGGAAGCTTAAGTTGCCATATGTCATTGCCACTGTCTCTGGCAGCTGGTCCAAGATCTGTTTGTTTGTTTACTTCTTTGAGATACTTGTAATTTGTTCCTCACACACTAGTGACCTCCATTTGTTATTCCTAGCATTCCTACGACTGTGATTTCTTCTCATTTAGGCAGCTTATAATGTTCTTTCATTCTCTACTTCCATATCATCTTGGAAAAAGCTCTTTTCTGGTCTTCTTACAACATCTCTCCTGTGTGGCACTCACATCCTACCTGATCTATAAGAAGTATGGTATGAAGTGCACTTCACCCCTAGGCCAGTGGCTCCTAACCTTGCCACCAGGCAAGCCAGGCACCTAGCTAGTTTCTTGCCTCAGGACATTACTATATTATTTATTTTTTTTAAAGAAATCATCAGCCAGCTTTGATATTCCTCCAGTTCCAGAGAACTGAAGCAAAATTCTCACTGGATGTAAGAGAAGGAGAGAAAAGCCTTTCTCCTTGCCTAGAGGAATGGAGGACAAATGTCATCAGACTTTGATTTTCCTCAAAGAAATTTCCCCTTTCAAATCTCAGATTCAAATGAATTCCCAGCCTTTCCTTTCTTAAGTGTGGAGGGTTGGTGATGCTAGCAGAACCATTTCTCTGGGCACCTTTTACAGTTCTGGCACAGGTGGTTCAGCACCCCAGTTTGGAATGCAAAAATACCTCCTAATTACTGTCTGCAGTCACTGAGCTAATCATTTCAGAGCCTAATATCAATAAGTCTCCTTTTAACACCCGCTTACCCTATCATCTGTACTGTTTCCAAGAGCATAGGAATAATGTCTGTCTTACTGATACATTGCTTCCCTAGTCCTTAGCTCAGTATCAGTGCACATAAATATTTATTAAACCAATAATAAGTGAGCTGAAGTACATTTAATTTTGAGATTATTAGTAGAAATAATATTATTAGTTTTATAGATAAAGTGATACATACCTATGACCATTATGTTTATGCATGTGTTCATGTATATTTACATATTATGTAAGTATGTATATGTATTACACATGACCACAGATGTTGCTCACCTCTAAAAGAGATATCATGCATAAATGGTCTGTATAAGTACAGCTACATTCTTAGGAATGTTTACAGAAATAATAGTGAGAATAGTGCAGTTTGGAATTCTGAAAACCTTAGGACCTATTACATGAGTGTATAAATATGCATTTTTCTTGTATCTGGATACATTTCATATATGCAATTGATCACACTTATTAAATATCTACTATCTATTATGAATAGGTTTACATGATACAGATGGCATTAGATGTATATAGGAATAAATTGTATAGAAAATTATAAGGCAAACTGATATTAAAAAGTATATGCAAAAATGTATACAAATATAAAAAATACTTAAAAATTTGATTTAAATGCTAGTGATTGTTTTATTAGCTTCACTGAAAATAGGTTTTTACTTGTCTATTTATTTATTATATATATATATGCACATTTGTATGCATATATAAAAAGAAAAATTAATTTCATAATAAAAATTAATAAAGAAAAATTTCACAATGAAAGGTAAACAGAATCTAAATGATCTAAGATATTGATTTTTTAAGTCTTCAAATCCGAATGACACACATTTACCAAATATTATTTAGGGATAATTTTAGTCAAAACAATTTATCTAAATATCACCTTTCAGAATCTGAGGGAAGAAATCTATCAACTTGAAAATAAGGTAATGGAGGCAATAAATTGGGAGACTGGGTCATGCAAATTTAGAAATATTAGTTGTTTATGATCCTGTACCACCAAGGATATACCTGCCAGATAAAACTGTTGACTGCAGTTGTAGCTGAAGGCTTATATAAGCAGCAGTTTACAAGGACTATTTAGAGTAACTAGCATATTCAGTTCAGTTCAGTTCAGTTGCTCAGTCTGACTCTTTGCGACCCCATGAATCGCAGCACACCGGCCTCCCTGTCCATCACTAATTCCTGGAGTTCACTCAGACTCAACGTCCATCATGTCAGTGATGTCATCCAGCCATCTCATCCTCTGTCATCCCCTTCTCTTCCTGCCCCCAATCCTTCCCAGCATCAGAGTCTTTTCCAATGAATCAACACTTCGCATGAGGTGGCCAAAGTATTGGAGTTTCAGCTTCAACATCAGTCCTTCCAATTAGCATATTCAAAAACATTCCTGGTCACTTCCACAGTTTCATTTTATAAACTTTTTTATCATTACTTTAATAAAATCACCAAATAGTATTATTGCTGAAAATAAGCTATTTATTTGCCTTCTGTTTGCCTAGCATGTGATGAGGAAGCAATATGGTTGTCAGTTATTGATTTTAAAGCTTACTAAACAGCTAATTTCAAATCACATTCCATAAGGTTGAGAAAAAAGGAAATTACCATATTGCCAACAACTTGAGTCACTTTGATACCAGTTTGAGTTCTTAATTTGAACTCCTAATACTAATGGTATACATATTTGAGTTTCAAACTTACTGATCACTGTCATGAAAGTAACTGAACTATTATATCAAAAAAACTATTGTATCTTGGACCTTAAGAGAAAACACATTTCACTAAAATCTACTGATAAGGGTTTTATATTCTTTACTCATTTGCAATATTGGCTTGTCAGTGTCCTCACTATAACATCAACAAAATACATCCATTAATGTTATTCGTATCCAAAAGTCATTTGTAAATACTGAACTATAAAATATATGATAAATATTATATTATTACTTATTATACAGATATGTATTTATATTCTGGTGCTAAAGACCTCAGAGTTCTTGTTGTTTAGTTGCTAAGTCACATCCGACTCTTTCCACATCATGAACTGTAACCTGCCAGCTTCCTCTGTCCATGGGATTTCCCAGGCAAGAATATAGGAGTGGGTTGACATTCCTTCTCCAGCAAATCTTGCTGACCCAGGGATCGAACCCATGTCTCCTGCCTCAGCAGGCAGATTCTTTACATTGAGCTACCTGAGAAACCCTCAGAGTTCTTAGAATTATGTAATAAACTAAAGTAAAAAATTATAAAATAATTTCTTATAAATTAAATGTAAGTCTGTAATTTCCTGAAGATTTATGTCATCCATAACATCTAATTTTTGTACAATACCATGTACTTGCAGCCCAGTAACAAAATAATATATACAAACTGCAGAAAATTTTATTTTGAAAATAAAACTCAGTCTATGAGTTAAAAATCCACATTTAGGCTATGATTAACCTTACTACGGTATATTCTAAGAAATGCCCTTAGGCTTTTTAAAATCAAATAAACTTTCTCAGTCTTTAAGGAAAAGTGTGTCACCACTCCCTGATTCCTTAGACAATGAGGATTAAGGTAAATAAAAGAACTATATTTTCCATATTTTTTATAACTTTTCTTTATTAGTTAATAAAAATTTATATTTTCAATTGAAACAATTCAGAGTTAAGTCTACAATATAGTTTTCAATACTGCTTTTCTCCTACTAGCATTTTGATTTCTTTTGAATATTTTTAAGTCTAAAACTTTGGTGAGCTGAGCCATAGCTTGAAACACTGGTTTTGTTTCCTTTTTTTTTTTTTTTTTAATTTGTAAGATAGGTGTGAAACCACAAGAATATGTCCCAAGTACTCCCAAACCTGTCCTAAACAGTTCTTATAAAAGTATCATAAACGGAAAGGAAACTCACACATTACTTTTCCATCATACCCATCACATTCATGTCTCAAACCACAAATCATCAAAGAATAATTTTATAAAATGTAGGCTGTATGATCTGTAAATGATGCCAATATAGCAGGGGGCCACAGATTACCATGAACTCATTATCAAGTACTGTACTAATCTGTGCTGTATGTAAATACTGCACTGACAAAATTCACAGGTAATTGTTTCAGTCTGAGTGTCTTTTATGAAAATGTCTTCCATGGCAGTTCATCTATGAGGGGGGACAAAGGATAAATGTCAGCCCCAAAGGCAAAAAAGCAGAGCATCAGTATACTGAGACAAGTAACCGGCCAGGTTCTGTTCAGTCAGATAGTATTTGAGATGCCACATCAACCTACATGAAGAGCTTTCTCAGAGTCTCCAATCAGTAAGATGGAACATGAATTCTCCCCTTCCCTGCTTCCTTTCATTTAGCTGTCATTTAACATATCTGGAGAGAGAGATATTCCAACACTTTAAAATAATGGAAACATTGACCGGAACTTTGCCACTGAGGTACTCTTATTAAGTGCTACTATTTCTGTAAGGAATAGAGTCTCTTACTGTGAATAGTGATTTGGTTATAATCAGTGATGTTGAGCAGGAGCTAAAGTGATATATTTAATAAAAACATTTCAAACTCATAGAAATGCCTTTAGTGATCTTTGTATTATACAGTTAATTAATAATAGCATGTTTTGCTAAAGGATATTGCATTCATATTTAAAATTGGAATATGAATATAATGTGTAGGTAAAGGAGTAGGTCACAGCTGTGTATTGTTACCCCACTTACCTCACTTATATGCAAAGAACACCATGTGAAATGCCAGTCTGGGTGAAGCACAAGCTAGAATCAAGATTGCTGGCAGAAATATCAAGAAAAATGTGACTTAAAACTCAACATTCAAAAAACTAAGATCATGGCATCTGATCCCATTACTTTATGGCAAATAGATGAAGAAAAAGTGAAAACAGTATCAGACTTTATCTCCTTGGGTTCCAGAATTGCTGCAAACAGTGACTATAGCCATGAAATTAAAAGACACTTGCTCTTTGAAAGAAAAGCAATGACAGACCTAGGCAGCATATTAAAAAGCAGAGACATCATTTTGCTGACAAGGGCTCTTATAGGCAAAGCTATGGCTTCTATAGCAGTCATGTAGAGATATGAGTGTTGGGTTATAAAAAAGACTGAGCGCCGAAGAAATGATGCTTTTGAACTGTGGTGTTGGAGAAGGCTCTTGAGAGTCCCTTGGCCACAAGGAAATCAAACCAGTCAATCCTAAAGGAAATCAACCCTGAATATATATTAGAAGACTGATGCTGAAGCTGAAGCTCCTGTACTTTGGCCACCTGACGTGAAGAGATGCCTCATTGGAGAAGACGCTGATTGTACTGGGAAAGATTGAGGGCAGGAGGAGAAGGGGGTGACAGAGGATGAGATAGCTGGATGGCATCACTGACTCAATTGACAGGAGTTTGAGCAACCTCCAGGAGCTAGGGAAGAACAGGGAAGCCTGGCACATTGCAGTCCATGGGGTTGCAAAGAATTAGACATGACTAAGCAACTGAACAAAAACACCACTACATTTGAAGACAAGAAATTTTTGACTTAGTCTATTTTAACCACAGCATTGCAATTTCACAACTCTGAAAGAAAAAATTTTAATTTAGTAGAAATTCTTAATTGATTCTCATTGTTCTCAGATGTCAGAGTACTGAGCTATAACTTATTTTATCTATAACTGATCTATAAATAATTTTTAGATAAATCATTAGCTTATTATTAGCTTATTTGTATAATCATTCACTCATTCACTCATTCAACAAATATTTCATTTTAGGCATGGGGTGGGCAGGAAGGCAGGATGATGAACAAATTATGCTAACCTCCTTCCTTTGTAGATCCCAGTCTTCTTGTGTGTACACAATAGGAAGAAAATGTAATTATAAAAGATACGTGTAACAGCATCACTGACTCAGTGTACATGAATTTGAGCAAACTCCAGGAGATACTTAAGGACAAGGGAGCCTGGTGTGTTGCAGTCCATGGGGTTGCAAAGAGTCTGACACAACTTTGTAACTGAGCAACAACAGTAAGAACAGCAATAGATACTATAATTTAAGAAAGACAAAGTGCTATGTGGGAAAAGAACCAAGTCACCATTCTATGATTGTGAAGGCAAGGTAAAACTTTCAGAAAAGAATAATATTTAACAAGCTAACCCTAAGAGTGAGTATCATGGAAACATATACATTACTGTATGTAAAATAGTTAGCCTGGGGAAATCTGCTGTATGATGCAGGGAGCTCAAACCAGTGCTCTGTGACCACCTAAGAGGTGAGATGAGGTGGGAGGAAGCAGGGAGGTTTGAGAGGGAGGGGACATATGTATACCTATGGCTGATTCATGTTGATGTATGGCAGGAGCCAATACAATATTGTAAAGCAATTATCCTCCAATTAATAAAAAAGAATGAGAGACATGAATCAATAAAATAATGGGCATATGAGATCAGAGATGAGAGTTAAAACAGTATGGTGCATTAGAAGAGCTGAATAAAGATTGTTTTATGGCTTGAGCAAGGTCCGAGGAGTGTCAGGATCAAGGTGAAGATGTAAGAAATGGCCAATTACAATAGGTTTTGTAAGCAATGTCTTAGAGTTTGAACTTATTCCCAAAGTAAACAAATGAAAACCAGCTATGATAGCCAGCCTCCAGGATGGTACCCAGTGATCTTTACCTCCGATTACTTACACCGCTGTGTGGTGCCCTCCCGCAATGAATCAATGCTGCCCTAACCGACCCGTAATATGACAGAAGTGATAAAAAAAGTTCCGAGATAAGGTCATAAAAATCAGTGGAGTTCTGCTTTGCTTGCTTGAGTCACTCTGGCGTAAACTAGCCATCCTGTTTTGAGGACATTCAAGCAGCCCTGTGGAGAGAAACCAACTTGCTATGAGCAACCTAACAGCCATGTAAGTGAGTGTTCCTATGAATGGATCCCCCAGCCTCAGTCAGCCTTCATGTAATTGCAGCTTCAGCCAACAAGCCACCACAACCTCAGAGACAATTCAGACCAGAACCAGTCAGTCAAACCACTCCTAAATTATGGACCCACAGAAATGGCAAGAAAAAAGTAAATAATTTACATTGTTTTAAACAGCTAAGTTTTGTGTGATTTCATACACAGCATTAGTTAACGGATTAACCTATTAAAGTTTTTTAAATAGGGGATATCATGAGCTATTTTAGAGAATGCCATGATTAGATTTTTTCCAGAAAAATCTCCTTGTCTATGTTGTGTAGAAAGACTGAAGAAAGGCAAAATAGACATAAAAAGGTTATTTCACTATCTCATTGATTGCTGAAAAAGGCTTTCTTATCTCTTCTTGCTATTCTTTGGAACTCTGCATTCAGATGCTTATATCTTTCCTTTTCTCCTTTGCTTTTTGCTTCTCTTCTTCTCACAGCTATTTCTAAGGCCTCCCCAGACAGCCATTTTGCCTTTTTGCATTTCTTTTCCATGGGGATGGTCTTGATCCCTGTCTCCTGTACAATGTCACAAATCTCATTCCATAATTCATCAGACACTCTATCTATCAGATCTGGACCCTTAAATCTATTTCTCACTTCCACTGTATAATCATAAGGGATTTGATTTAGGTCATACCTGAATGGTCTAGTGGTGTTGCCCACTTTCTTCAATTTAAGTCTGAATTTGGCAATCAGGAGTTCATGATCTGAGCCACAGTCAGCTCCCGGTCTTGTCTTTGTTGACTGTATAGAGCTTCTCCATCTTTGGCTGCAAAGAATATAATCAATCTGATTTCGGTGTTGACCATCTGGTGATGTAGAGTCTTCTCTTGTGTTGTTGGAAGAGGGTGTTTGCTATGA
>SJXQ01009953.1:113238-147152 GCA_006408695.1 Aepyceros melampus
TTTGTTGACTGTATAGAGCTTCTCCATCTTTGGCTGCAAAGAATATAATCAATCTGATTTCAGTGTTGACCATCTGGTGATGTACATGTGTAGAGTCTTCTCTTGTGTTGTTGGAAGAGGGTGTTTGCTATGACCAGTGCATTTTCTTGGCAAAACTCTATTAGTCTTTGCCCTGCTTCATTCCACATTCCAAGGCCAAATTTGCCTGTTACTCCAGGTGTTTCTTGACTTCCTACTTTTGCATTCCAGTCCTCTATAATGAAAAGGACATCTTTTTTGGGTGTTAGTTCTAAAAGATCTTGTAGGTCTTCATAAAACCGTTCAACTTCAGTTTCTTCAGCTTTACTGCTTGGGGCATACCCTGGGTTCAATCCCTGGGTTGGGAAGATCCTCTGGAGAAGGGAAAGGCTACCCACTCCAGTATTCTGGCCTAGAGAATTCCATGGACTGTATAGTTCATGGGATCACAAAGAGTCAGACATGACTGAGTGACTTTCATGTTCACTTTTCACTTTCATAGCCATATTTTTAAAAGTCAGAAGAAACAGGTGAAGTTAAATTTAATGGTGTATTTTATTAAATCAGTGTATCCAAATTAGTATCATTTCAACATGCAATCAATATAAAAATTGTTAATGAGCTATATTACATTCTGTTTTTTTGTCTTTTTACAGTTCTTCAAACTTTGGCATGTGTTTTATACTTAGAGTATGTTTCAACATGGACCAGCCACACTTTCAGTGCTCATTAGCTGTGAATGGCTTGCGGCTGTCATGTTGTCTTGCACAGAGGAAGGAAGGGTGAAAGCAACATATTAAAGGTTGTGAGGTACAAAATATGACTTCCTACCTTTCTAAGCCTCAGTTCTTCCATCTTTCTCCTAAAAGGCAAATGGAACTTTTTATGTACTTTTTAGTTATTCTGAACACCAGATATATTTTTTATTCATTTTTTCCTCATTTTTTTTGACACAAAAATATACTGTATACACTTTTATTGGAAAAGGAAAAGGCTACCCACTCCAGTATTCTGGCCTGGAGAATTCCATGGACTGTATAATCCATGAGATTGCAAAGAGTCGGATACAACTGAGTGACTTTCATACATAAATACACTTTTATATTTTGCTTTTCACTTAACACCATAATTTGGAGGTTATTCCTTAATAGTATAAGTGTGTGTATATGTTAATATATGTGTGCCAGTATGCTTGTGGGTGCCTGTGTTCATTTAAATTCAACAAGTATTTATTGATGAGCTACTATGTGCAACATGTGCAAGGCACTTGGGTTCTATCAGTGAATAAAACTGATAAACACTTCTGCCTTTGTATGTTATGTTTTAGAAGAAAGAGACAGACAACAAACACTTAATTTAGTGAACTCTTTAGTATGTTATAATAGAAAGTAGTAAATACAGAAATCAAATTGCCAACGTCCGCTGGATCATGGAAAAAGCAAGAGAGTTCCAGAAAAACATCGATTTCTGTTTTGTTGACTGTGTCAAAGTCTTTGACTCTGTGGACCACAGAAAACTCTGGAAGATTCATGAAAAGTTGGGAATACCAGACCACCTTACCTACTTCTTGAGAAATCTGGATGCAGGTCAGGAAGCAACAGTTAGAACTGGACATGAAATAACAGACTGGTTCCAAAAAAGGAAAGGAATATGTCAAGGCTGTATATTGTCACTCTGCTTATTTAACTTATATGCAGAGTACATCATGAGAAACTCTGGGCTGGATGAAGCATAAGCTAGAATCAAGATTGCCGGGAGAAATATCAAGAACCTCAGATATGCAGATGACCCCATCCTTATGGCAGAAAGTGAAGAGGAACTAAAAAGCCTCTTGATGAAAGTGAAAGAAGAGAGTGAAAAAACTGGCTTAAAGCTCAACATTCAGAAAACGAAGATCATGGCATCTGGTCCCATCACTTCATGACAAATAGATGGGGAGACAATGGAAACAGTGACAGACTTTATTTTTCTGGGCTCCAAAATCACCACAGATGGTGATTGCAGCCATGAAATTAAAAGACGCTTACTCCTTAGAAGGAAAGTTATGACCAACCTAGACAGCATATTAAAAAGCAGAGACATTACTTTGCCAACAAAGGTTGGTCTAATCAAAGCTATAGTTTTTCCTGTGGTCATGTATGGATGTGACAGTTGGACTATAAAGAAAGTTGAGTGCCAAAGAATTGATGCTTTTGAACTGTGGTGTTGGAGAAGACTCTTGAGAGTCCCTTGGACTGCAAGGAGATACAACCAGTCCATCTAAAGGAAATCAGTCCTGGGTGTTCATTGGAAGGACTGATGTTGAAGCTGAAGCTCCAGTACTTTAGCCACCTGGTATGAAGAGCTGACTTGTTAGAAAAGACCCTGATGCTGGGAACGATTGAAGGCAGGAGGAGAAGGGGATGGCAGAGGATGAAATTGTTGGATGGCATCATCGACTCGATGGACATGAGTTTGACTAAACTCTGGGAGTTGGTGATGGACAGGGAGGCCTGGTGTGCTTCATGAGATTGCAATCCATGGGGTTGCAAAGAATCAGACACGACTGAATGGAACTGAATAAATACTGTGGGAAAAAAGGAAAAGGAAAAGTTGTGGGAGCAGGAATTTCCATTTCAAATGGGGTGCTAAGGAGAACCTCATTGAGAAGGTAAGATTTGCTCAGTGTTTTGAAGGAGATAGGAGTAATCTGTGGGTAAATCTAGGGGGATAGTGTTCCAAGAAGAGGGAGGGCAGTTCAGAGGCACAGAATGGGAGGGTTCCTGGCATGTTTTTTATTTTTAATTTTTTTCATTGAAGTACAGTTAAATTACCATGTTGTGTTAGTTTCAGATGTACAGCAAAGTGATTCAGTTATGTATATAGATATTATATATATGATGTATGTATATATTCTTTTTTTCAGATTCTTTTCCAATATGGGTTGAAGTATCGAATATAATTCTCTGTGCTATAAAGTAGGACCTTGACTGTTATTTATTTTATACTGACTATATATGTCAGTCCTAATTTCCTAATTTATCCCCACACTTTTCCCATTTGATATCTGTGAGTTTGTTCTCTATGTTTGTGTGTCTATTTCTGTTTTGTAAATAAATTCATGTGTATCGATTTTTTTTAAGATTCCACATATGAGTGTTATCATGTGATATCTGTCTTTGTCTGACTTACTTCGCTTAGTGTGATAGTCTCTAGGTCCGGCCTTGCTGCTGCAGGTGGCATTGTTTCATTCTCTTCATGGCTGCCTAGTATTCTGCTGTATACATGTACCACATCCTCTTTAGCCATTCAGCTGTTGATGGACATGTGGGTTACTTCCATGTCTTGGCTACTGTATATAGTGCTGCAGTGAACATTGAGGTTCATGTGCCTTTTCCTGAGGAGCAATGAGAAGGCCAGTGTCGTGGAGTGAAGTGATTATTGAGGGCAGTGGATCTTGTTTGCATGGCAGGCTCCTATAACCCCTAGAAATCTTACTTTGAGAGTAAGGAGGTTCACCAGGTTCTTACTGACAGCCACAAAGCAGTCCATCATTTGGAGGTGCCAGATGCCAGTCTCCTGTTGGGAGGGACACTTAGCTTGTTTCTGATCTGTTTGATATTCTAAACGGTGACATAGCATATATCTTTGAACCTATATGTTTTTGCTCACACGTGAACTTCCATGTAGAATAAATTCCTAGTAATGAAATAACTTGCTGAGGAGATGCTTATTTTTTAACTTTCCTAGATATTGCTAATTTGCTGTCTGAAGAGCTTGTACAAATTTTTATTGCCATCCACAATGTAGGGGAGTGCTGTTTTCTTATTACCACTATATCCATTAGTCAACAATTTTATTTTTGCCAGTTCTGTGAGTAAAAGTGTTCCCTTACTGGCATGACTTGGGGAGGACTCCTCCTCGACTCTAAATCATATAATAATGTGGATTACATTCTGCTCCTCTTCCACTTCTCCTGGCTCCCAGCTACTCTGTACTTACATCTCTTCATAGCATGTATTGCTTTGTATTTTAATTGGTTATGTCCCTGCAGCCTATCTCTTTATTATAAGCTTCTCAAGAGACAGACTAATGTCTTATTCTTTTATACCCTCCCCCATGCATAGAACTTTACTTAATTCACAAGGAGCAGTTATTATATCTTTGTTGATTAATAAGTGAATGATATAATTCTGTTTGAATGATGCTATATAACTTACGCTTATGAATTTGATAATTAAAATGATAGCAGTAGCTGTCACTGAAACATTCTGGTTTATTGGATTGCATGTTTCTGACTGTTAGCTGAGAAAAATTATGTATTCCATCCTGTAGTGTTCAGAATGGAAATAGTCAATGCACTATCTTATTTCTAATCCCCAGAGTAAGCATTTCTTTAAATATACAAAAAACTGAGCGGGACTGAATTGGATCCGTATGTAGGTGACAATATATACAGTTCAATCAGATTTCTGTAGTTTCGTCTGCTTCTATCTAGCTTGCTATCTTGAAACTGAGCAGCATTTTCTGGTTTGTAGCCTTGGGCATCTGGCTGCGGAGGTCATGAGGCCACTGGCTATACTGTCACTTAGTTTTGAGAATCTTAAAAATGTGATTTGAAAATAGATTTGGGCAGAGGATTGTGTGGGCTCAGGGAGATGAGCCATGTTGCTGGGCTGGGTTTCCCTGTGTACATGGGTCCCTGGAGAGAGTAACAAATGTTCTATTTTGGAAATGTTATACTGAATCTCTCTCCTCCACACACAGAATCATATGAAGGGTTCTGAGAAGCCACACGGTAAAGAAAACTGTTTATCCCAGTGTTTCTCAAATTGATTTGACAACTGGAAATTATCTTTTTCCTAGTAACACCTATCAGGATATCAGTATTCCACAGAATAGAGTTGGAGAAAAACACGAGAAATCGTTTTGTTGGGTATTTTTTTCCATTTTTATTGTTGTTGTTGTTCCGTCCCTGAGTCAGGTCCGACTCTGTGACCTCATGGACTGCAACACACTAGACTTCCCTGTCCTTCACTCTCTCCTGGAGTTTGCTCACATTTTGTACCAATAGAAATAATTATAGAAATTTATCATATTTATCACTAAATGTACCTATTTTCAGTTCAGAGCATATATTCATCAAATGAAGAGTAGCCATCTAGTATGGACTTGTTTGTAGCTGTTGACAACAGAGGAATTGCCACAAAGGAACTGAACATTAATTTAGCAATCTATTTTATAAATAGACTACATCCTAAGACAAATTAGAAAAATTAAAGTTAATCTGAGAGTTGTTTAGGAACAAGTATAAGGCTGAAAATGGGTAATGAAGAAAGGATAATTTTAAAAAATAAACCCAGATATTAATTTCTCCTAAGAATAAAAGATCTAAAGATCTTCAGGTACCTGAAATGATGTCAGAGGAAGGCTAACTTCTGCCTGTATTGTCAAAGAGGCCAACTAATGACCGGTTTTGCTTGTATTTTAAATTACGGAGATTTAACAGACTGCAAGGAGATCAAACCAGGCCATCCTAAAGGAAATCAGTCCCGAATGTTCATTGGAAGGACTGATGCTGAAGCTGAAACTCCAATACTTTGGCCACCTGATGCGAAGAGCTGACTCATTGGAAAAGACCCCAATGCTGGGAAATGTTGAAGGCAGGAGGAGAAGGGGACAACAGAGGATGAGATGGTTGGATGGCATCACCGACTCGATGGACTTGAGTTTGAGCAAGCTCCGGGAGTTGGTGATGGACAGGGAAGCCTGGTGTGCTGCAGTCCATGGGGTCACAGAGAGTTGGATATGACTGAACTGAACAGACTGAGAACTTTAATTTGTGTATGGAAATTCTTAAATGGGCCTCCCCTCCTTGTGTTACAGCTCGTGTTTTTCAGGCTGTCTAATGCACTCAGCTTGCTTCTTCCTCTTCTCATTTCTGTCTCCTCTCTGTGCTCCTTAAAAACATTCACTAGACTGGCAATTAGGGACCGAGCACAGATGCAGCCTTTAATTTAATTTCACATTCCATCATTTGAAACATGACCGAGTGCGTGCTGCTTCTGGCCTTTTGAGTGCTGGGAAATCAATATGTTAATTTACTTCCATCTTTTCAAATCATTTTTGAGAAAGAGCAAGCGCCTCCTGTGAAATGAGAGGCTCACCCCCAGGAGGGGTGGCTGTGTGTCTGAGACATAGCCCCAAGTACTTGCATTCTCCCATCCAACCCTGCTTTGTGAATCAGTTGTGTTTCATAGTGTATTTGTAAATTGACTGTTTGGGACTTCGAGCACTTTTTTTCCTCCTACTGGAAAATGTTGCTCATGATTATTATGAATCTAGACCAGTCCTTAAAAACCATTAAACCCTGCTGCTGCTGCTGCTAAGTTGCTTCAGTCATGTCCGATTCTGCTGCTGCTGCTGCTGCTGCTGCTAAGTTGCTTCAGTCGTGTCCGACTCTGTGTGACCCCATAGACGGCAGCCCACCAGGCTCCCCTGTCCCTGGGATTCTCCAGGCAAGAACACTGGAGTGGGTTGCCATTTCCTTCTCCAATGCGTGAAAGTGAAAAGTGAAAGTGAAGTCGCTCAGTCGTGTCTGACTCTTAGCGACCCCATGGACTGCAGCCCACTAGGCTCCTCCATCCATGGGATTTTCCAGGCAAGAGTACTGGGGTGGGGTGCCATCGCCTTCTCCACATTGAACCCTAGTGTGTCTAAATCATGTTACAAACACTTCATGGAAGCTGCATCGGTACAAGTTGATTTCCAGTTGAACAGATGGAACAGTCCTACTCTCTTCTATAGGATTCACAGACCATTACGGAAGCTTTTGGTTCCATTTCCTTTTAGCATCCAGATGTTATTGGTGACTCATATGCAGCTCATGGTAAGATGAAACTGCCAAGGTTTTTCCTACGTCAAATGCTCCAAGGTTAAAGCTGTACCATCCCCCACTTTCTTATACCTGTGCAGGTAAAATATTTTTTGTTAATGAAAAATATGTCCTTGTTACATTCCATCTTGGTTTGCTCATGCAAGTGGAGTGCTCTGTGAATCTCCATTTTATCACCATTCAACACATTCGCTTTAACTCAGTTATGTCACTTTCATGTTGGGTTAGTTTTATTTCTGTACCTTTATACAAACTGTGGATAGAAATGTGGGATATGGAAGCTTCAAGAGCTTCAGTTTTCAGAGCATTTTCACAAGAAAACATGGTTCAGTTGAACATCCCTTAAACTGTGAGGATGAAGCTAATGATCATATTGATCTTTGCCTTTATGGGTGGCAAAGTAGAAGCAAGAAGGTTATGAATAATTGATGACTCTGAAGCATACTCTAAGCATCTAGTTATCTCACTGATAACTCAGATATACTGTTTCTAGTTTTTGAATATATATGTATTTTTAAGCTCCCATTTTCTAACACCATTTAAGTTAACCATGACTGCAGAGTTAACCACAGTAGTTCTTGGATTCAGGAACTACTATGGTTAATCTCTGCAGAGCTGTGGAAAACTTGACCATACTATGAATGCAAAAAAGGTGGTCAGCACTAATTTTTTATTTTGATACATTTTTAACATTGTCCAAAATAAGAACAGTGGTGAACAATGAGTTGGTCCCTTTCTTTGTTCTTTCCAAGACCAGACCTTACATTAATATAATCAACCTGAGCTTTCCAAGGTACCAGAAACCTGATGGTATATGAGGGCCTCAGTAACTATTAAATTGTCATTTCTAGGCTGGCTCTCTGTCATGATTTCATTTTGTATCTGCCACCACCAACAGAACTGCAAGAATTCCTTCTCCCCTTAAATCTCCTCTGCATACCAACTCTCCACTTTGTTTTGGAAGTCTTTTGTTCACTTGGTCTAGGAAGTTCTGTTTTCCCAGCAGCCATGTGATTAGGAGCCTATCTTGTAGCTTTGTGGGTCTCCTCCCACTCCTGAAGCTCGGAGGCGTGGCTGTCCCTCTGTGTTCAGCCCCCATTCGCATCTCTAGTCGGCCTCAAGGATCCACCCAAATGGGCAACGTTCTTTTCCTCCCACTTGTGCTATGCTTTGTAACATGGACGTTAGAGTGACTGCTCTTCAAAGTCTAAGGGGCTTTAAAGAAGCAATGATGTTCTGTCTCCAGTCCCCAGAGTTCTGACACAAGCTTAGGGGCTGAGAGTAACACACTAATGACTCAGAATCAGGTGTCTCTCTAACCTGACACTATTAGCCTTTTAGACTAAGCCTTTGCATGGCAGCAGGCTTCTCTCTTAGAATATATTATTCCCCTGGTGGTTTCTCATTCCTCTGTTCAAGACGTAACCCCATTAGCCCTTCAGACTGCTCAGCTGTGGCTTGCAGCTGCGCTTGCAGATGTATGTTCTCAATCTTGAATCCCATCAATAAATGTCCTTTTGTGTCATTTTCAATAATATGCCAAAAGGTCTGGCTTATGTGGACTTCTCGCTCCCCACACTGGCCTTTGGGACCTCACTTTAATATTCTTTCTTGATTATGTGGTGGTTCTTCCATGCTGCATGATTTATCATTTACGATCAAGAGCCATGGAGGAGTTCCCTGCTCAGGTTCTCCACTGAGGCAAGCTAGGGTAGGGCTGAGGGTTCCAACTCTGCACTTCCCAGGCCCAGCGTGACATTGTAGCTTTGCACATGACTTCAGGCAATTCACTCAGTGTTACCAAGCCCAGTTCCCTAAACCATAACATGGGGATGATGTCACAGTACCCATGTCATGGGGTTGTTGGAGCATCAAATGAGATAATCCTTTAAAATACCTGCACAGTATCTAGAATATATTAAGCTCTTAATAAGTCTGGCTGTTTGGTTATTGGGTTTCCCTGGTGGCTCAGTGGTAAAGAATCTGCCTGCCAATGCAGCAGCCAGGTCAGAAAGATCCCCTGGAGAAGGAAATGGCAACCCACCCCAGTATTCTTGCTTGGGAAATCCCACAGACAGAGGAGCCTGACAGGCTACAGTCCATAGGATCACAGAGTCAAACCCGACCTGGCAACTAAACAACAACAACAAATTTGGTTATCACCAGTATTATTATCATTTCTATTATGCCATTCAAGCATTTTTACATGTCGTTTATATGTGTAGGTCCTGTCTGAATAAGCCGAAGACCCTTCTACCAGTTTCGACACCTGCAGTGTTCCTTCATGGTCTTACCCTCTGTGGTAGATTCTAGTTTTGCTGTATGTGGCCTGAATAGTAAAGACTTGGGTTCTGTTCAGAGCTAGTGAGATAACTTTTCTTGTTTACTTCAGGCTTAAAGGAATTACTTTTTTCCAAAACCATTTAGCCTTGAGATGACCCCTGTTCACAAGAGTCCCTCCAAGAGCCAGGTCTTCAAAGTTGTGAAACCCTCTAAGTAAATTTGAGTGAGTCTTAGAATTCACCTGTTCTTGAGGGGAACTCTGGCCTTGAGTGGCTAAAAGCAGATTGTATCTGAAGCTCTTTAGACCAAAATGAGTCCCAAATTTAATTCAGCCTTAATATCTACTCTACAAATACAAAGCAACAGACAGTGAGAGGGACTTATTTTGACATACTCTGTGGTTTGATTATTTGCTTGGATAGGAGTGGCTGCATCTATGTGAGTTGTGTGTGTGTGTGTGTGTTCAAGATCTGTATGCTTATGGCCCAATATGTACATTTTAATACAGTTGAAACTTAATGGTGCATTGTGTTGCTATATTAGATTTGAGTATCAGGTTGGAAAAATGTCATAATAAGAATAAAAGTATTATTAAAATGAATTTTCTTTAAATAAGCATTTTCTGAATTTAAGTGGGAGATTAGGACTCTAAAAGCTGAAATGGCCTGTGGTGTTGCGTCTTCGACATGTCTGAGTAGTAAACCACAACACGTAGGCCAGCTGCTGAGTTTTGTGTTGTGGGATAGACTGATAAATGAGGGATGCTGGTACCATGAAATAGAGAGTACAACTTGTTATGTTTATTAACATAAAGGAAGAAATCCCCAATACGTAGTAAAGTGAAAGCAGACCCCTGGTCCATCCAGCTCATCTCTGCAAGCTTCATTGTCCATGTGTTTATAGCTCGGTCGCCTGCTTCTCTCTAGCCATCTGATGGCCCCCTTCCAGTTGCCCTGCCTCAGCTCCCCCCGGGCTGAACCAGTGGGTCCGCCTCCGGACATCACTTCCCACTCTGCTGTTTGCTCTTCTGTCCTGGTTAACTCTTTGCCCCATGGAATGCAAAACTACTTCCACACAGTAAACTTGGACCTGACCTAGCTATAAAAATAAATGTCATACTACATCTGTGAATGTACTTCATACTGAATCAAACTCTCCATCCAGGCATTCTTAAATTTTAGATCCCCTGAGCAATAACTTAGTCTGAATTTGAAGTTTGATTGACCTAAAGACTGCCTTTCCTGTTGTTTATTTGGTTAGTCATGTGTTTATCATTTATTCCATCCTTTTGTTAAACATCTGTTGAGCATCCAGTATGTCATAGTAAAAACAGAAGCTCCCATTTATGGAACACTTATGTGTTAGGTGCTGTGCTATATATATTTCATGTTTATATATATATATATATTTTCAGATTATTTTCCATTTTAGGTTATTGTAAGATATTGAATATAATTCCCTGTGCTATATAGTAGGACCTTGTTGTTTATTGTATATATTATACTATATTAACAGTGTGTATTTGTTAAAACCAAATTGTTTTGGAAATAAATTCATTTGTATCTTCTTTTTAGATTCTACACATAAATGATATCATATTTTGTCTTTTTGTATTTGACTTTGCTAAGTATGATAATCAGGAGAAGGCGATGGCACTCCACTCCAGTACTCTTGCCCGGAAAATCCCATGGACAGAGGAGCCTGGTAGGCTGCAGTCCATGGGGTTGCTAAGAGTCGGATATGACTGAGTGACTTCACTTTCACTTTTCACTTTCATGCATTGGAGAAGGAAATGGCAACCCACTCCAGTGTTCTTGCCTGGAGAATCCCAGGGATGGGGGAGCCTGGGGGGCTGCCGTCTCTTGAGTCGCAGGGAGTCGGACACGACTGAAGCGATTTAGCAGCAGCAGTATGATAATCTCTAAGTCCATTCATGTTGCTGCAAATGGCATATTTCATTCTTTTTTATGGCTGAGGAATATTCCAGTGTGTGTGTGTGTATCACATTTGAATGGCTCTAACACCCAGTCTTCAACCAGGTTACCAGAGCAGTTTTAAATGATAAACAATAAAGCTGTTCTATTATCCAGCCCTCTTAGCCCTCACTAATTAAACTCAAGAGTGTCAGCATGGTGAGTTCAGGAAGAAAATATCTCCTTTCCTAATACTCTATTATTTTTTATGAGCTCAGAAATGGACACAGAGAAAGCAATACATGCAGCCAAGAAGATGTAAAGTAATACTGCAAAAAAATTATTGGTTGTTATGATGAACTTGCTGGAAAGGAGGATTTCTTTTTCTTAGATTCAAAGGGTGTGTGGCAGTCGGAAAAATAATGAATGATTCTGTTGAAAAATAATAGATACATGTATGTGTACAACCGAGTCACTTTGCTATACACCTGAAGCTAACACAGCCATGTTAATCAACTATGTGCCAATATAAAATAATAATTTTAGAAAAAGATAATGAAGAGATGCTCAGCATGCTGGAGACTTTTCTCTTTGACGGAGTCAATTTCTCAGATGCTGTGTTCTGAAAATGACACCTGTGAATAATGCAGTGAAGAAATCACATCTCAGGGGATTCATTCTTTCCCACTTCTCTGTTGGGGCCCAATGGCCTTTCCATGCTTGATGCATTTGATTATTAGGGGAGAACTATTTCATATGCACGGGCTTCCCTTGGTGGCTCAGGTGGTAAAGAATCCACCTGCAATGCGGGAGACCTGGGTTGGATCCCTGAGTTGAGAAGCTCCCCTGGAGGAGGGCATGGCAACCCAATCCAGTATTCTTGCCTGGAGAATCCCAGGGACAGAGGAGCCTGGTGGGCTATAGTCCATGGGGTCACAAAAAGTCGGACATGACTGAGCAACTAAGCACAGCATTTCATATACATACAGGAAGAGGGAGTAAAGACGTGGTTCTCGAACTTCATTGAGCACAATCACAAGAGCAGGTAGTACAGTGAAGTTTCTGGAGTCTCATCCAGAGTGATTCTGACCTAGCACATCTGGAACGGGACCTGAGAGTCTGCATTCTCAATGGGCACACCAGGGAATTCGATGACAGTGGTCTGAGGACTACACTCACAGAAAGGGTGATGTAAAATCACATTTCCAGCCAGAGAATCTATTTCATTGAGGCAGTGATCCTCAAAGCATGGTCCCCAAACAGCCCAGCATCACCTGGGAACTTGTTAGGAAAGCCAGCTCAGACCTCCTAAGCCAAAACGTCTTGGAGTAGGGCCCAGCAATCTGTGTTTTAACAACAACTCCAGGGGCTTCTGGGCAAGAGCCGCTGGCTGCAGGCAAGCAAGAGCTGTTGTAGAATCCTGCACCATTGGTTCTCAGATGCAGTTGCATATTGGAATCACCTGGGGAGGTTTAGAAACGGGGTCACATTGCCAGAGATTCTGATTGAGTCGGTCTGGGATGGAGACTGGATATCAGGATGTTTCCAAAGGTCCCCAGGCTGCTCTAATATATAACAAAGTTTGAGAACCACTGTCCTACAGCTCTGGGTTGCGAGTTTTTTCTCACTCTGTAATGTGAAAACTCTTTAATGGAAGTGCCTTTGTCTGTGGTCACAATAAAATGCCCATGTATCAAGAAAAGGATAAACTTTATTATATATAAACAATTCCTAGCTGACTTGTTTGTTTTCCATAATATACCCTTATACTGAGCATGGAAAAGGCACAAAACTTTCTCCAGGATGAAATAAGAACCCAGTGTTCCTGCCTTCACTCCCTCAGCCTGCTCGCCAGTCCACCAAGCCACATAAACACTCACATCACCGACTTCCTCAATTCCCGCAGGTGCAGCATCCCCTGTGCTGGCAGAGTCTCATCTTTATTACCATAGAAGCAGTTGGCAGGGTTGCAAGTCCAAACCAACCAAATCGGTAGCATCCCCAGCTGCATGTGACTGTACGTGAGTGTGCATTTGTAGACGAATACGTCAGTGATGATGACAGTAAAAAAAATGTCTTTTGGGGAAGAGGATGCCTGCTAAACCAAGGTTATATAAAATACTAATTTCAGTGAAGTTCATTAGAAAGTGCCGGCAGTTTGCAGCTGGCGTTTCCTGATGGAAGACCCCCTTACCTGGTTTTCTCCTCTAAGCCCAGGCACGCAGTATTAATGTGCTGCCCCACCTCCATCTCCAATGCAATATATAGCAAATAGAGCATTTAATCAGTGTCACTGAATGTTTAGTTCTGTGACTCCAGCATTTCTCAAAGTGCTTCTTCAAGGACATAGAAGTTATTACTCATTTCTGGAGTGGATTGATTCTACCTTTTATAAGCCTGCAGGATATAAGCGTGTGACAGGAATGTGTTGATTCTTAACCCTGTGTTCTTCCTGTTATGAGGTCTGTGGTTGTTTTAACAAGGCACAGCACAAATGAGTCATTGGACCTCAATGTTGTTCCAAAGGGAACAACCCAAGGCTATTATCCTGTTCTAAGACATTACCTCACATGGCACCAAAACATGTACGCATGTTACGTCTCTGGTGGATGAGGCTGAGGAGAGGCAAACTGACATCCTGGTAGGGCTGCTCCATCTCAATTGACTCATGTATAAATTATTTGCTTGTCTTCTGCTTCAGTGATTATGTAGTTTTCTCTCATGCTAGTTGCAATTTTTCAGCCTACTGTGAGAAATCATGCCTGGTAGGCTATTAATCCCATCAAAGGTCAGTTATACTGATTAAAGCTATTTTTTTTTTAACATAGAGACTACCACTTACTGGGAAGGCAAAAACGGTGATGTACAGTGTTCTTCTTCAGCTTCTACTGCTTAATTAGATCTATCAGAAGAGTCTTTAATCCTGTCTCAGACCTTTCCATTGAAATAACTCTTTAAACATCTAAGCCCAGATGCTGTGAATAATGAAAGTCATTTTGTTTGTTTGTTTTCCAAGTCCCTTATCCTTAGATGCATCTTCTGGGAATTTCTTCCCCCCTCCTATCTCCCCTCCTCCTTATCCCTCAGAGATGGTTGAATTCTTCTGATTTGGAGTGTGTCTGGAGATACCTTGTTAATGTAAAGTACTTTTAAATCTGGAATTTAAACGTGTCTCTTTGTAACAATAAGACTAGCTTAAACTGAATTTTTAAAGCAAATCAAATTAAACCATTTATATTCAAAAGCTGTACAAAGGCTTTTCTGATATTTGAAGATGATTAGATTGGTAGCAGGATTAAAGAAATTAATCACAAAAAATTGTGGACCATTCTTTAAACCTCTGCTTTAATGCCTGTTACCTGGAAACACACACACAAAAGGTTTAGTGAAGGGGGTATAATGCAAGCACACCTCAGGCAGTTGCTTGCTAAATTCTACATCACTTCAATTTTGTCAAAGTGTTTCCTGTTTCATGGATGAAGAAACTGAGGCAAAGATGTGTTATGACCTGCCTTTGAGCCAGTGACTTTTAGGTTATGGTTTTGTTTGAGGGTTCCTTTAGTCCTTGAGGAACATAAGAGTTTTAAGACTCACTAATTTTGATTTTATACATGCACTTTTCATAATGAAATTCAATTAAAAACGACCATTCCTTTTGATATGGGAAATGTGTTTACTGCAATTAGTGTATTTTACCTCTGATTAATTATAAAAATCTTTTTGCAGTTCTTTTTATTAGTCAAACATATGGATTTCAAGAATGATTTTCATTTAAAATAACTGATTGTATTTTTGTCAAATTAGAGACCAATATTAAAAAGATATTCCACTTACCCACTGTCAGTTGTTACTTAAGCCAAGCCATGCCAAAATGACTTTCAGTCTTTAGTATTTGTGCTTCTGGTCATTTGTTGAGTAATTATCAAAGCAATTAGGTCACCTGATCTACTGCTCAATCATCAGGCTTATCTTCCTTTAGTTAATGGTGTCCTGTTCACTTTTAAGTCATTTCAAATTTTTATTTAAATGCCTTAAAACTAAATCCTTGAACCACAGAATTTTTCATCTTCTGTAACTTAAAGATGATTAAGCTCACCCTTCCTGATCCACATGTTCATTCTCTTATTCATAATCAGTGCTTGCTTGATGGGTAGATTCTTTAGTAAGTATTACTCAAAACTTCAGTTGGTGAGAATACGCTTGCATGAACTCTGTATTAGAAAGAGTATGTTGGAACTCCATTAAATAAAAATCACAAGCATACCATTAGCAAGTTTATATTTTAATGAAAAGATTAACCAGTCTTGGCCTTGATTGTTGCTCTTTAAGTCAAGGTTTTGTCCATACCCAGCAAGGTATTGTCAGGACTTCCTGTACTGTTACTCAGTTCAGTTCAGTTCAGTCGCTCAGTCGTGTCCGACTCTTTGTGACCCCATGAATCGCAGCACACCAGGCCTCCCTGTCCATCCCAGTTCCCGGAGTTCACTCAGACTCACGTCCATCGAGTCAGTGATGCCATCCAGCCATCTCATCCTCTGTCGTCCCCTTCTTCTCCTGCCCCCAATCCCTCCCAGCATCAGAGTCTTTTCCAATGAGTCAACTCTTCGCATGAGGTGCCCAAAGTACTGGAGTTTCAGCTTCAGCATCATTCCTTCCAAAGAAATCCCAGGGCTGATCTCCTTCAGAATGGACTGGTTAGATCTCCTTGCAGTCCAAGGGACTCTCAAGAGTCTTCTCCAACACCACACTTCAAAAGCATCAATTCTTCGGTGCTCAGTCTTTTTCACAGTCCAACTCTCACATCCATATATGACCACAGGAAAAACCATAGCCTTGACTAGACGTACCTTAGTCAGCTTTATTTTGGGGGGCTCCAAAATCACTGCAGATGGTGACTGCAGCCATGAAATTCAAAGATGCTTACTCCTTGGAAGAAAAGTTATGACCAACCTAGATAGCATATTCAAAAGCAGAGACATTACTTTGCCGACTAAGGTCCATCTAGTCACTATTATTACATCTCCTTAAATGTAAGACTGCCCATGCATAGCTGTTCCTCGTGTTTCATTCCTCATGAGTCAGCCATGTAGGAAGGATGGATGATCAGGCAGGCCTGATACAAAGCGCTGGGAATCTAAAGTTGACCAAGCACAGTCTCTGCGCTTAAGGGACTAACAGTCTCGTGTGGGGGAGACAGACATATGAACTCAAAGTATGATAGGGTAGATAATTTCATGGAGGTATGTGTGCTGTGTGCTAGTAAAAGCGCTGAAAAACAAGTGACAATTCTGCCTAGAATGCCAGCCACCTTCTAAAAAGAGATTCTATGTACAGAGAACTGAGAAATTTAGATGAGCTTTCATACAAAATACAACGGGAGCTTCAGGAATTGAAGGAAAGGACCACTGACATCCAAAATATCTTTTCCACTTGTTCATGGATACACTAAGTTCAGGACCGGCACTTCAGCTCTATATATAAGGTTGTAATCCTATGGAAAGTGTTCTTTTGATGGTACTAATACTTCAGTTGTCACCAATCAGTTATGGCTTAGTATGGATGAGCAAACTCCAGGTGATGGTGAAGGACAGGGAAGCCTGGCGTGCTGCAGTCCATGGGGTCGCAAAGAGATGGGCACAGCTTAGGGACTGAACAACAATGGATGATCTTGAGGTGGTTTTTTTTTTTTTTGAGCATGTTTTCAGAGTGTAAGGGAAAAAACCAGAGCCACAGTGCAGTGAATTCTAGAGAAGGATGGATTAAAGGGGCTCAGAAAGCTGGCTAGTAGCCCCAGAAGAGTGAGTGGTCTCGTGTGGCCTGGAAGTTCTGAAGATAACTATGCCTTCACACCGTTCCCTTAAAGAGGTCCTATTCCTGCAGTCATCTCCTCTTCCTGTCCCCCCAGCAACTTTCTCCTACCTCCCCTATCTTCTCCATCTGCCCCTTCCTTCAAACCCAGTGTTTAATTATTTCACTCAAATAGAATGGAGTAGTGAGTTTTCACACCATTTATAAAAGAAAAACTGCTTCAACTTCACTTTATCAAGAGCTTCCTACTCAACGTAATTCTTAGTGTGTTTTCACTAAGGCAATGTGAAGGAGTCTTAACATATTCCCCAGTGGAGAAGCCAGAGGAAGCAAGGAGAATATGACCACCAGGAATGAGGATCAGTCTCCCAACTCACACATGGAGACCAGCCACCTTCATTACATTATATGTAATTCTGTGATATCAAACTCTTGATTTTAGCTATGTTCTATTTTTAAGAACAAGTTATGAAATTTAAAAAAACATGAGGATTACATATAACATATTTAAAACAATAGGAGGTAGTCTGAGGAATATAGTAGTATATTTAGAAACTCCTTTAGGGATAGGGAGACTTTAAAAGGAAGAACTGATATATCCTGCATCATTCATCATATATTTTTAGTAGGGTATTATTTTGTATATGTTTAAATGGCAATCCACTCCAGTACTATTGCCTAGAAAATCCCTTGGACAGAGGAGCTGGTAGGCTACAGTCCATGGGGTCACAAAGAGCCGGACACGACTAAGTGACTTCAGTCAATCAATCAACCATTCCTTTAACCTTTCATCTAAAGTAGCCCTTTATGGCACCCGATATTATCTTGTAATTATTACCCAAAATAAAACAAACACTAAAATGAAAGGAAAACAAGTTATGACATTGCTCTTGACTATTTCACCTGCATGGAGTAACACTACAAAGAAAGAAGTTCTTGGTTGACTGAGACAAGGCATTTCAAAGAGTGTCACGAGTGTGAATCAACAGAAGTGTGACATCCAGAGCACTCATCCACAAGATGGACTGAAGGTGCCCAGAGGGAGCTTGAAAGCCATTCCAAATGGATGGTTTTGCAATGGATTGGATATTGCCCTAAATGACTCAGCATCTTTTTCAATTTTAGGAGTGTTTGAGTCTATGAAGTGTCATCATCAGATCAGATGAACAGGCTGTGACCAAGGGCCTGTCCCATCAGCCAGCTAAGGCCAGTGTGCTTTCATGATGGTGCACATTTAGCGAGAGAAAGAACTCCGTCTTTTTTTCTGGTCATGTGCTCTATTGATGTTTCAAGAAAGTAACTTATGAGAAAAAAAATTAAGGCATGTATTTGTTTCCTTCTCTGTCAAATAAGGATCTTAATACAGCCTACTTCATCCTGGGTTATAAAGATCAGATGAGTTAATTCATGTAAAGATCGTAGAACAGTGTCTAAAACACGGGAAGCACTTAAGCATTAGCTGCCATCAGTCATATTGTTACGTTTGGCAGTCTACGTAAGTTGCTCTCCTTCTAATAGGTGAGTATAGCAGTGACTCTATAGAGAAGACGAGATCGAGAGGGCTTTGCTAAAATTCAAGTGACTTTCTTTGTGTCTGATTGCATTTTACTCCAACAAGGAAGAATATAAAGAAAGGAGAAAGAAAACAAAAGTTTCTTTCCCACCCTTCCTTCTTTCAAAGAACTGCTACTAATTGGTTTTAATAAGTATACAAGCCTTCTAAAATTATTCGTGACTAGATGGCATTTCAGTAATTATAACCCATTCATTTGCTGTGAGCTGTAGGTGAAATTCTTATTATAAAATAAAGCACATCCTTGAAAAGTTTAGCTTACATTAAATTTTGGTCAAAGATCTCAGTATAATTTAAGCCATAACTATTAACAAAATTGTTTTGTCATCTCTGAAGTTTTCCTGAGGCATCCACTGAGGTTGCAGTAGGCTAATGTCAGTATGGAGGTGCTCTAGCCAAGCTACATTGTCTACTAATTAATAGTGAAATGGCTGTAGCCTAGAGCCAAGATCAGGGAATTGCAGCTCCTTTCATCTTTAATGTTTACACTAGATCTTCCATTCCTTGTGTTAGTGGTCTCTGATTCTTTCCCATTTAGTTTTCACTCTCCGCCCAATTTTTCTGTGGCCAGAAGCACAAATGGAATCTATTTTCCAAACGATTGTTTATAAGCCATTTTCATTTGGACAGCCAAATGGCCTCTCTGCATGGTCCACATCACTCTCGCCTTTCTTGTTCACAGCTGCACAGTCCTCTTGGCACATGGAATAGAATGGAGAGGCTTGATGTCCCATAGCTGCCTGTGGCAGGCTACACTTGCCTTGTTAGGCAATATAAGTGCTTTGCTGTGCTACTTTGTAATTTATGTCACTTGAATACAAGTGGGAAGACTTTTAGAGAATTTTCAGAGAAAAATATAAAACAAACTTTTGGAAAATGGGAGAACATAATACATGCTTAGCAGATAGCATTGCCATGGGTGATCTGTATGTAATTATTACTCAGCTTTTGGTGGCACTTAAGCCCTTTGTCCAGGATGAGAAGATTCATTTGTATACATCATCATTATCCCTCCTGACATGGGCTTTGGTGACATTAATCTGTGTTTTATTTCCTGCAGCAGTAATGACGGGGTTGTCTTCTGTGGCTTTATTATGTTGTCATGTTTTCTCGGCGATCGTCCTCACAGCACAAAAGAAATATCTCATGTGGGGATAAACTCCAAAATAGCTGACTTTAACAGTCATGCTGGCAGGCACCTAGTTTTCTTCCATTCCATTCTTTTACCTTGTCAAGCTGAGTCCTGGGGAGTTATCCTTGACTGTGGTCAGCCTGGCAGTTGTTTGTAATTTTATGTCAGAACACGTTTCTGAGGTGGAGCTCGTTTCTAAAGACTATATACCCTGCATGGCGGGGAGGTGAGATGAGACTCACTCTAAGCCTGCAGACAGCGAGCTGATTTGAGGGAAGCTTGCAGCCATGACATTAAAAGATGCTTACTCCATGGAAGGAAAGTTATGACCAACCTAGATAGCATATTCAAAAGCAGAGACATTACTTTGCCGACTAAGGTCCGTCTAGTCAAGGCTATGGTTTTTCCTGTGGTCATGTATGGATGTGAGAGTTGGACTGTGAAGAAGGCTGAGCACCGAAGAATTGATGCTTTTGAACTGTGGTGTTGGAGAAGACTCTTGAGAGTCCCTTGGACTGCAAGGAGATCCAACCAGTCCATTCTGAAGGAGATCAGCCCTGGGATTTCCCTTGGAAGGAATGATGCTAAAGCTGAAAGTCCAGTACTTTGGGCACCTCATGAGAAGAGTTGACTCATTTGAAAAGACTGATGCTGGGAGGGATTGGGGGCAGGAGGAGAAGGGGACAACAGAGGATGAGATGGCTGGATGGCATCACCGACTTGATGGACGTGAGTCTGAGTGAACTCCAGGAGTTGGTGACGGACAGGGAGGCCTGGCGTGCTGTGATTCGTGGGGTCACAAAGAGTTGGACACGACTGAGCGACTGAACTGAACTGAACTGGTGCAGAAGAGTGGGTCGCCAGGCTGACTGATCTGGAGAGACCACCCAATTACAGTCAGTGGCCTTTATGTAGTTCAGGGGTCAACTTCTAAATCTGGTGATGGAGGCACCACAGGGAAGAAATGTACCCAATCCTGTTTCGAGGACAGCAAGGATTGGTGTAGTAGTAGAAACCTAATGATCCCATTTTAAAGCTACAGTTTTTTAAAAGGTATCTTATATGCTTGTATTTGCATTTGCAGTAACTGAACAGTGTGAGCATGGCATCTGTAAACACAGTGTTCCAGAATATGGTGATCGGTGACTATTCTCTGTACTTCAGCTCAAGAGCCCCTGGTAACAGCCTCATAGACAAAATGCATGAAATACAAGGAATGATGAAATTGACCAGTGTTGTTTGTTATATTCTTTATTTAAATATTTTATTTTATATTGGAGTAGAGGTTAAACATCTGCCTCCAATGCGGGAGACCCGGGTTCGATCCCTGGGTTGGGAAGATCCTCTGGAGAAGGAAATGGCAATCCACTCCAGTATTCTTGCCTGGAGAATCCCACGGACTGAGAAGCCTAGTAGGTTACAGTCCACGGGGTCGCAAAGAGTCGGACACGACTGAGCGACTTCACCTTCACCTTCACCTTCACCTTCACAACCAGTTAACCTCGGAGAAGAAAACAGCAACCCACTCCAGTATTCTTGCCTGGAGAATTCCATGGACAGGGGAGTCAGGTGGGCTACAGTCCATGGGATCACAGAGTCAGACACTGAGTGACTAATAACACATACACAGCCAATTAACAATGTTGTGATAGTTTCAGGTGCCATCGAGCCATAAATATATATATATATATACTCATTCTCCCCCACGGAGAAGGCGATGGCACCCCACTCCCATACCCTTGCCTGGAAAATGCCATGGATGGAGGAGCCTGGTAGGCTGCAGTCCATGGGGTCGCTAAGAGTCAGACACAACTGAGAGACTTCACTTTCATTTTTTACTTTCATGCATTGGAGAAGGAAATGGCAACCCACTCCAGTGTTCTTGCCTGGAGAATCCTGGAAACGCGGGAGCCTGTTGGGCTGCCATCTATGGGGTCGCACAGAGTCGGACACGACTGAAGCGACTTAGCAGCAGCAGCAGCAGCAGCAGCAGCAGCATTCTCCCCTAAATTCCCCTCTCATCCAGGCTGCCACATAACCTTAAGAAGAGTTCCTTGGGCTATATAGTAAGTCCTTGTTAGTCACCCTTCTAAATACAGTAGTGTATACATGTCGGTCCCAAACTCCCTAACTATCCCTTCCCCTCACACTTCCCCTCCCTGGTAACCGTAAGTTCATTCTCTGTGAGTCTGCTTTAATAAAGCCAGTCCCCAGGGCAGACTCAATCTGTGTAACCACTGCATATTGTCTACCTCCTGTTGAGACACTCAACACATTTACCTTACAGTTGTGTGTTTCCATGTCCGTCTCTCTCAGAAAGAGAATGTGGCCTCATTTCTCTTGGATTCCGCAGCATAATGCCCAGCACAAAATGTTGCTGGTGGTGTTTGGGGAATTGAATGGAACCAAATGTTGAGCCAAATATGCATCTATCTGCTGAAAAATTTAAGCAGATGTTTACTTACAGATCTTAAGTTGCACAGCAAACATTGTGAAACAAAAAACAAGGGGAAACTAGTAAGGATATTAACAACAAGTAATAGGAAAATGAGACTAGAACAAAAGACAGAAGACAAGCTTCCAGCCCCCAGCCCCCTTTTCTTCACTGTCAGCAACTATGGCTGGGGATAGGGGTGCCCTACAGCCTGTTCTGATAAGGCGGAAATAAAGCTGTCAACACAGTTGTTTAGCAGAAAGCTTCCTCCAGGCCAGGTGAATTGCCTACAGTCTGGAATCTCCTTGTTGACAATTATACTTTGACATTTAATGTTACGTAAAGCTCATACTGCAGTCCATGGGGTCACAAAGAGTCAGACACAATTGAGCAACTGAACTGACTGAACTGAAAGCTCATACCAAGTCAATATAAAGGTCTGAGGAGTTTTGTCCAAGTTCACAAAACCATGCTCTCAAAATATTTAGAAGGTAACTATCACAGAAAAAACAAAAAGCATGGAGACCCAGTGTAGGGTAAGGGAGTTAGAGAAGGCGAGGTTCAGAAAAAGGAGACCAACACTTTACAGGAACAGATCACCTTTAATGAGGCGGGAAGGGGCAGCCATCAGATTAGTGAGCTGCTGCACTAACCCAATAAAAGAGTAAGTATATAAGGCATATATGTGGAAATCCACTGTCTTAAGGGAGCCTGTTCTCCAAGGTTATTCGGGTTAGTTATCTCTTAAATGGCTGGGGCAAGGAATTCTGAGATCAGCCAGAGGCTGGGACCAGCTGGGAGCTGGGCATAATCAACCTTAATGTCTATTTTTTTCTTCCGGTGAGAGAGTTCTTTGTTTTGCATAAAATGGTGGGGAGGATCCGGAGGGGAGTTTTAACTCCAGGCTATTTTAAGTGGTGTAACTTTCCTTCACCCAGTTTTAATATTATTTTAATTTATTCTGTATAGGCACAGAGCTGAGTGCTGCTATACAAATATTAACTCATTTATTTTTCTTAATAACCCTCTAGGGTATACACTGTAATTACCCTTATATTACAGATGAGGAAACTGAGGCAGTGGAAAATAAAGACTAAAGAAATAAACCTGCCCAATGTCACTTCATGGCTAGTAAGTAGCAGAGCTGAGACTCACCCTCAGGCTGTGTAGCTACAGAAATCTGTGCTCTTTCCTGCTGAGCTGGATTGCTTCACTTTTGTTCAACTGTTTAATGAAACACAAAGACTTAAGGCAGCTGAGGTTTGACTCTTCTAGCCCTAGGATTTCTTCAAAATTCCGCTTATAATACCCCAAACCCTTGAGATTGATGTCTTAAAACTCCTTTTTCCATTAAAAACTTACTGATATTTAATGAGCCTTGCTGTGTGCTAGACTTCAAAGGAAAAAGCAAGATAAAGAGGACACACCTGTCTCCAGACAGGTTTTGGTTGAGTAGGGTGGTAATTTGGGATGTTCTATAGAACTCAGACCTTTCATTGAATTATGCTACCTATCTGGCATCCTGCTAGAATCATGGTAAGAGACAAAGGGGCCCCAGACTATTTGGGGAAAACAATAAAGGATACTCACTAACAGGATGAGGCCCTAACATTGAAACAAGTTCTAGATCAAATTAAGGATGGACAAAATATTGGTTGTGCGTAATCTTCATTGTGTGTGGATATTTATCCCAAATTAAAAGCAAGATAAAGAGGACACACCTGTCTCCAGACAGGTTTTGGTTGAGTAGGGTGGTAATTTGGGATGTTCTATAGAACTCAGACCTTTCATTGAATTATGCTACCTATCTGGCATCCTGCTAGAATCATGGTAAGAGACAAGGGGGCCCAGACTATTTGGGGAAAACAATAAAGGATACTCACTAACAGGATGAGGCCCTAACATTGAAACAAGTTCCAGATCAAATTAAGGATGGACAAAATATTGGTTGTGCGTAATCTTCATTGTGTGTGGATATTTATCCCAAATTTCACAATACTCCCATTTCTAGAAGTGCTTCTTACTTTTTATTTTCCCAAACTAACTACATTTTGTAAATATGTATTATTCTTCACAGTTCCATCAATTTTCTGTGTTTATTCCTATAATAAAGTATACAAGAAAGGTTTATTTTCTTCTAGATTTGTTTGAGAAAATGATAGAATTTTATGCATCTTTGAGGCTTTTTCATTTTATAGAATCGTTTTGGGGACTTTAACAACAAAAAGATAAAGTGTTAGCAGAGTTCCTGGCACATAGGAGGACTCAGACTGATTTGACTGAAAGAGAGGTGGTATCTGTGACACGTGGTTAAGAGCCAGGCCCTTAGGGCAGAAAGGCTTCATCTCAAGCCCCAGTTCTGCCACTTCTTAGCTCTGTGGCCCAAGCCGAGGTCTCCGTTTGTCTTGATAAACCTCCATTGTGCATCTGTCCCATGGTGATAACAAGACTTACATCACCACAGGTGGGATTAAATGAGATGACACAGAGCATCTGGCCCAAGCAGCTCAGTAATGGTCAATTGTCTCCACACTAATCACGCGCTGCTATCTGCCTCGCCTCTGTAGCCCTGCTACCACCATTACTGGGGCGTTTGTGGCTGGTTTGATACCTGCAATAAAAAGTTAAGATTAAAAACCAGGTACTTTGGGGACTTACCCGGTGGTCCAGTGGCTGAGATTCCACGCTCCCAATGCAGGGAGCCCGAGTTTGATCCCTGGTCAGGGAAGTAGATCCCACATGCCATAAGAATTCACATGCCACGACAAAGACCAAAAATCCCACGTGCTACAACTAAGATTTAGCACAGCCAAATAAATAAGGTATTTTTTTAAAAACCAAAAGGTACTTACTACAAAAGAGTACTTATGAAATATTATGTTATTATATGATATAATTTTCTAGACTAATATCCAAGTCATGAATTTATCTCCAAGAGATAGGTTTACTGCTCCAATGACTTAATTCTCAGGTGTGCGGAACACTGTGTTCTAGCCAGGATTTTCTAGAGACTCACCTGAAGCAAGGACTGAAGTATTAGTGATTTATTTGGGATATACAAAACCAGGCCAGTGAGGTAAAGAAGCATTGAAGGGAGTCACGAAAAGACAGGTGAGCTATGGAAAGCTGTCAAACTTAGAAGGAATGGAGGTTGCCAGGGGATAGGGGGAGGAGAAATGGGGAGTTGCTAGATGGGTACACACTTTCAGTTTTGCAAGATGAAAAAGTTCTAGAGTGAATATACTTGAGTGAATTCACTCTAGAAATTTCTAGAGTGAATTCACTCTAGAAATTTCTAGAGTGAATAAAAGTTGCAGTGTGAATATACTTGATGTTTTTGAACTGTAGCTGTAAATATGGCTAAGATGGTAAATATTGTGTCATGCTTGTTACCACAGTTTGAAAAGGGAAACAGGACAGTTACCTTCCCTCCCATCACCCGTAGGTCAGAGTTTGCCCCTTGGGGAGTTAAGTCCCCCACATTTGCGGGTTACATTGGGCTTCCCCAGCTGTTATGTGGGATGCCAGCCCACATATCTGTAAGCAGAAAGAGAAGGCAGAAGCATTAAAATGTGTACGTATTCAATACTTCACATTAAAAAAAATCACAGATAATGTGAAAATCATGCTTATTTACCTCTTGATAAATGGTAGCATAGTTTTGTGTGTAGGGAAATGAAGTTTTGATCATAACCCTCAGACCAAACTCATATGACAACCAAGTTAATAAAAAGATTTTAGAATGAGACAGACTCTGGAGATGGACTTCCTAAGATGCTGGAGTATAGAGTTATTTTGAGGACTGTCTGGGCCTTCCTCCATTTACTGCTTTTTGGCCTTCACTTGCATCCTCAGATGCGACTGTCTTCAGCCTGAGAGTTTGAGAGTCAAGAGAACTCCGTGTTAGGCTAACCTTTTCTGGGATAATGGTAGATGCCTGAGTTTTCAAGGGCAATGGTTTAGGAAGAATTATGCTCTTGGATCCTGTGAGACCCCACCCTGGGTGGACTGTCTGCCCTTGCTCAGGGTCCTGAGGGCCAATAGAATCTGCTCTGAGATACAGTATTTGGTCTCTTTCATTAATTAAACCAGGGATTGAATCCAGTCATATTGTCCGTGTGCATATGTGTGAACTTTTGCTCCATCCCATTTATATCTCCAAGAAATCCTGCAGTATGCGAATGCAGCCTGGGGAGAGAGGCAGACATGTAATACTTATGAACTTGGAAATGGATGGGTTTTGTTTTCATTTTGACTTTATAGACTATAAATTGAGCCTTTACATATTTTCAGTTTTACATTAACATTCATTTTGCAGGCCCTTTAAAATGATTTCTGGCTAGATTATTTTTGAAGGAGTACCAAAGGTATCCTTCCAATGATCTCTTTCTGTTTGTCAAAGAGAAAAGTAAAACTACTCTAAAAATTGCAACAGATCATTATTATTTACCGGCCTGTTGTCCCTTAAACCCTAGGGTGCAATTAAGAGTTAGAGTAAGAGGAAGCACATTTTGATAGCTTTATTTGGTGGTTAAATTGCTACCCATGGTAAAGGAGATGAATAAATGAAGCACGTTCATCCAAAGAAATGTTACTGTTTAAGCATGGCATTCAAGTGCAGGTTGAATACACTGTTGGATCCAACAGTCGTATTTTCTCACCAACTATAAAAGAAAAGTGTTTTCTTTTGTGTTTTAAATCAAATTCATGAATAAACATTCCAGTAAATTAAACAAGCTCTCCAATGTCATCCATTGTTCAAGAACTTTGAATAAACATTTTTTGACTACTTTGAACGAGGTGTTAAGGATTCCCAGATGAATAAAACAGGATCTACCCTCAGGGAGCTCACAAGCTAGTTGATGAATTAGACACCAATAAATAATAAATATACATAATAAATGCTCTGGGAACACAAGGAAGAAGGTAATTAATTCCACCTGAGGGGATGGAAAAGACTTCGCAGAGGAGGACTCTTTCATCTATGACTGAAAGATAAGTAGGTGTATTTGTTAAAGTGAATAATGCTGGCTGCTGTTAAACTCCTACAGCCTAACACAATAGGACATTTATTTCTCACTCACATCATAGGCCAACAAGCCAAAGCAGTGGCAAAAGGTGTCTCTGCTTCACACAGTGATTTGGGGACCCTGGATCCTTTCTACAGGTTGTTTACTTTCCTGCAGATCCTTAGAATCTGAGGTCTGCAGACCAAGAAAGCGGCCCCATCACTTCCATCCACATTTTGTTTTCTGAGACTCAGACTTACGGCCGTATCCAAGTGCAAGGGAGATGGAAAACGTATTTCAGCCAGATGCCCAAAGAGAAGAGGAGAACACAGATACTAATGAATGCTAGTTATCTGACTACAGTGAGTAAGGATGGAGATACACAGAACCACATATAGAATAGATACACAGCAGGAACCTCCTGCATAGCACAGAGAACTGTGTTCAGCATCTTGTAATAACCTGTGATGAAAAAGAATAAAAAAATGTTTATATATATATGTGCATTATATACAATATATAACTGAATAATATATATAATATATAAATGAATTTCTTTGCTGTATTCCTGAAACTAATACAACATTTGCAAATCAACTATACTTCAATGTAAAAACTGAAAAAAAAAAAAGTAACGTTGGATAGGAGTATAAACAGGAGAGAAGCGCATGAGAAACATACTTGCAATCTGAGTCTGGGAAGGAGGGAATGTTCTATTTTGGCTCCGGGCACAGTCTAGTAGGCAGGTGGGGGGGTCAGTGAGAAACAACACTAGGATGGTAGTTTGGGGTTAGATTATAAAAATTCATAAATACCTTACTGAGAAGTTTCCACTCATCTTAGAAATATAGCTCTTCATTGGTTTTTGACTTCCCTGGTAGCTCAGATGGTAAAAAATCCACCTGTAATGCTGGAGACCCTGGTTCAATTCCTAGATTGGGAAGATCCCCTGGAGAAGGGAATGGCTGTGGTTTTAACATTGTAAATAAGTATAGGGAAGGAGGGAATGTTCTGTTTTGGCTCCGGGCACAGTCTAGTAGGCAGGTAGGGGGGTCAGTGAGAAACAACACTAGGATGGTAGTTTGGGGTTAGATTATAAAAATTCATAAATACCTTACTGAGAAGTTTCCACTCATCTTAGAAATATAGCTCTTCATTGGTTTTTGACTTCCCTGGTAGCTCAGATGGTAAAAATCCACCTGTAATGCTGGAGACCCTGGTTCAATTCCTGGATTGGGAAGATCCCCTGGAGAAGGGAATGGCTGTGGTTTTAACATTGTAAATAAGTATTAATTAACTGATTTTCTGGGCTGAAATTTTTTTTGCAGTAGACTTTATTGCTTCAGATTGGAGGCATTATATTTTCCTTTTTAAACAATTAAGCGTTGTTTTTACAATAGGATTATACTATTGAAATTAAGGGCCACTTTCATATTCTGTATATTTCCCAATAGTTTTCTCAGACCACTGAGGTAAAAAAGTACTCAGTGTTCAATTAATTACCTGACAGTTTTATAATAGCATCACAGAAATGGCTTTTATTTAAATATCAGATTGTTTCTAAATAATTCAGTTCAGATGGACTAGCAACAAAGGGGCATCTGTATTGAATCGTGAGATCAAACATGTCAGTTGCCCAAGTGTCCAAGGCTTTAAGTTGGGACAGATCATGAAAACTATTCTTATTCTCTAGGTATTTAAGATTTCTAAATAACAAAAATGTATATTGTCCTTGGGAAATCTTTATGATATTTTCGAGAGTATTTAGTCCTCCCTCAGAACATGGGTCTAATTTACTATAAAACTAAGTATTTTATTTCAAATATGTAAAATAGACTTATGAACTCAGTCACCCTGAAAACAGTAGATTAATGCGGCTGTCAGTTGGAGGATTATGCAGGTGTTTATAAAGGTACTCGCTGCTTCCACCAGTCCACTTCATTCACTCCATGCCAAGGCTGTTATAACGATAGCCTCAGTTGCCGCTTAAATGGAAGCATGTAACCATAATAAATTGTTATGTCAGACTTCGTTATGTGGATAAACATTTCCTCTGTACTAGAAGCATGCTCACTAGTGACTTGTTGAGAAATTGCGGGCCTGACTGTGAGAATGAGAGTCCAGTGCTAGCTCTCTCTGCACCCACTGCGTTGGCCTTGTGACATTGCTTACTGATCATTCCTTCTGATGGCCCTGTGCTTTGCTTTTATTTGAAATTGCAGCAGGGTAATTTAAGTCACTTTAGATTTCACTTCTCACCTTCATAGCCTAATGGAGACTTTAAGCCGGAGACACATGTTGTCAACACTCTCAGATTACGTGGGAAACTTAAAAGCACATTTACCAAGTATATTATGAGTGAGGCAGATTTGGTACAGAATCTAAATCTATTCATTTTAACTAAACAAACTGAATTGTTTCTCATTGGGGTTAATGAAGACACTACACTAAATCTATCTTCTTATTTAATTCAGTACTCCTTCAGGGATCCTCTGCCTGAGAGCTAGCTGTGAATCGCAAAGAGAAGTCCTCTGTGTCCTGCCCTTTAGCGAACCCAGTGGGGGGAGAGGGCCTCAAGGAGGAGGTGACTTTCGAGCCACATGACTCAGGGGCAAAGAACCCACCTGACATTGCCGGAGATGCAGGGGAGAGTGGGTTTGATCCCTGGGTCAGGAAGATACCCTGGAGGAAAAAAAGGGCAAGCCACTCCAGAATTCTTGCCTGGAAAACATCATGGACAGAGGAGCCTGGTGGCCTACAGTCCATGGGGTTGCAGAGTCAGACACGACTGAGTGAGCACACGCACAGGACTGCAAAACACCAAACCAAGCAATCAGTAGTTCTATGGAGGAGGTGACTTTCGAGCCACATGACTCAGGGGCAAAGGACCCACCTGACATTGCCGGAGATGCAGGGGAGAGTGGGTTTGATCCCTGGGTCAGGAAGATACCCTGGAGGAAAAAAAGGGCAAGCCACTCCAGAATTCTTGCCTGGAAAACATCATGGACAGAGGAGCCTGGTGGCCTACAGTCCATGGGGTTGCAGAGTCAGACACGACTGAGTGAGCACACGCACAGGACTGCAAAACACCAAACCAAGCAATCAGTAGTTCTATGGAGCACACGCACAGGAATGCAAAACACCAAACCAAGCAATCAGTAGTTCTATGGGCCCCGCCCTGCCTTCTGGAAGAGACAGTCCTGAGTATCCTTTGTCTTTAATTTCCAAAGTGTGTGGACTAGGGCGGGGGTTCTAGGAGCTATGGAACGCAAAATAAGGGAAGAGAGAATGGTTTCCTGTTTTGCTGTTCACTTCTCTTCTGCCCCTGCTTTCGTGCGCACATCAACAGGCACATCTCTCCTAGATTCCCTGCTCCCCAGTTCCTCTGTGCGCTTCAGTTTTCTTAATCTTTTTTTCTTTTCTGTTTTTCCTTCTCCATTGCAGCTAGAAGTCATAGAGGCAAAAATTGTTCCACGATGGAATATTGTTGACAGCCATTCCAGCATCCCCACCTTAAAGTCTAATTATAAGACCTCTGGGTTGCACAAGCTGCACCTGTAATTTTTCTCCCTTTCTCACTGAAAGAGTATTTTTTTTTAACCTAAAACCTTTCTTAAAATCAGTACTACCCCCCACAAAGCAAGCTATCATAATAAACATCTGAAGGTGACAGAGAATGAAGTTATAGCAACCTTAGAATATTTTAGTCTTTATTAGTTTAATTCAGTCTGCCTATTGCTTTAGGAGATGCATTGCAGCTCATTACCTATGCTGTTTTAACAATCACATGTAAAGAATTTACTTTATATTCTCTGAGATCTGTAGTTTGGTGACTTTACCCCAGTTTCACAAGTCTTCTGCTGATTTTGTGAAATTCTATTGCTCTTAGTGTGTGCCATTTAAGAGTGATTTTAGATTTGTATTCCCTTTACTATCTGTAGGTATTTTGGTACTCTGATCTGATCTAACAGATTTTTTTCAAAGTCGTTATTCAAAAGCAACTCTGTGAAATGCATTGCAGCTCATTACCTATGCGTTTTAACAATCACATGTAAAGAATTTACTTTATATTCTCTGAGATCTGTAGTTTGGTGACTTTACCCCAGTTTCACAAGTCTTCTGCTGATTTTGTGAAATTCTATTGCTCTTAGTGTGTGCCATTTAAGAGTGATTTTAGATTTGTATTCCCTTTACTATCTGTAGGTATTTTGGTACTCTGATCTGATCTAACAGATTTTTTTCAAAGTCGTTATTCAAAAGCAACTCTGTGACCTTAGCAATGGACAGGGAGTGGCAGCCCTGGCTTGACCCTGTTGATCCTGGGTTTCCTGGAGAGTAAGGCAGCTGGGTGGAGGAGAAAGGGCCGCCTCCTTCTCTTGGTGAGTGAGGTTACACCAAGCTCAGCTTCCTGCAGGACCTGACTCTTCCTCCCCCAGATAGCTCCACTGTCGCATCCAGATGCTTGGCTTTCTCTGGCCCTTCATGTAAGCAGCTGACACCCTACATTGCAGCTGCATGGCAGTGAGCCCTGAGCACTGATGCGGCTGCTTCTCATGCTTGTCCTAAAAAGTGGAGGCTTGCAGGCAAGCGAGGTTCCTCCACCGGAACTCAGACTCACGCTGTGGCAACAGCAACACCACCACCACCCCACTCCAGCAGCATGCTTCTTTGTGGGATGACGAAAGCATAGACCCTTGGCTTACATTAATTTTCCTAATACAGCCTGTTCTTTAACTCATGCCACATGGTGTTGAACAATTCTCCCCAAATCTTGGTGCTTGACAGGTGAGACTCATCTCGTCCGACAGTACTGGACAAAAGAGAGTAAGCTGATACAATCTCTGCCTGTTAGGGAGAAAAAGGCATGAACAGTCCCTGTGGAATAGCCAGTGGGTATATAAATTGTCACACGTCACCCCTGCTTTGTTGGGACTGGTTTGTGGCAGTGGTGGAATCCATAAAGAATACCTCTACTGGTACTTGGTTGTCTGTCTGAGAAGTGAGAGGAGTATAGAGGGGTAACCCCATGAGATCATCTGCTTTTCTATTAGTTAAGATATTAACTAAGGTACAAATTTATTTGTCTCTCATGTACCTTCTAGGCAGGAGCAGTCTATGGCAACAGGGACCCAGGATCCTTCTACCTTGCTGCCCTCTCATCCCAGGGCATTATCTTTACCAAAATACCACATCACCACTGTATCTGCATTTCTGCCAACAGGAAGGGTGAGAGAGGCAGAGAGGGCCAGTGAGAAGATGCACGCATGGATTCTGCTAGAGAGAAGCAGATGGATAATGGAGTCATTCCCACTGACCTCAGGTGGCAACACTGCCTAATTTACCTCCACAGGAAATCGGACAGTACCATATACTAGTCAGTAAAAAAGGATTATAATTTTACAAAATTGGCATCTAGAAAGAGTCGGTGAAACACCACACAAAATGAGCAAATGGCTTATGGAAAATTCAGTTAGAGGACAGGGAGAGCCCCATCAGTTTTCTCATAGGTGAGCCATTGCCTAATATGTGGCTGGGAAAAAGCCAGTAATCTGGGGTGAATGACAAGGTATGGACCATGGAGAATTGAACTTGTTTCTTTCGGGAAGTGTGCTGACTAAACAATCTGGGGAAACAAGTGGACCAAAAATGGTGTCATCCGTTCAACATTTGCTCTATGCCGTGTAGGTGACAGATACTATGTAGGAATTATGACAGTGAGATTGAAGGAGACATAGTTTTTGTTCTTGAATAGCTTATATTATAATGAGAGAGATAAGCATGTAATTAAAATATTATGATGGATATACCCAGATAAAGTCAGAGATTCTGTAAAAGAAGGGAGAATGGAAAGAAAGGGTACTGATGAGCAACTAGCAGTCTCTGAGACAGTTGGTATTGTGATTAGTTTATCCAACAGGTATTTGTTAATTGTCTACTGTGTGTTAGCTCTGCTCTAGGTGATAGAGCTCCAGTAGTGGTCTATCTTTGTATCTATTATCCTATTCTCTATTTTGTATGCACAGTGAAAAGTCTGGAGTTTATACACACTTAAGTCTACAAGAGTCATCACCTCTGCTGATGGATACACTTCTATAGGGGATAAACATTTTACAGAATATATATTTATCCATATAATTTAAAAATTATTTTAAAATGATGAATGTGTATGTGTGTGTGTGTACTTCAGTCACATCTGACTCTTTGCAACCCTTTGGACTGTAGCCAGCCAGGCTCCTCTGTTCATGGGATTTTTCAGACAAGAGTACTGGAGTGGATTGTCATTTTTCTTCCAGGGGATCTTCCCATTGTAGGGATCAAACCCATGTCTCCTATGTCTCCTGCATTGCAGACAGATTCCTTACCTGCGGAGTTCTCAGGTTTTAAAATGGTATTAAATAGTAGCAAACAAATTGGAGCTATCAAATAAACTATCAAAATACCCAGGAAAATCTGGCTAGGAAAAAACACACGAGAAGTCCATACAGCCAAGAAACAGCAGACCATTTGTGGACTCAGGGCTCGTCAGTGGAGGCAAAGAAATTAAAATTTTCTGCACAACAGAGATGGAATTGGACTTTAAGTCTTTGTAGATCATAAGGTTGCTACACACACGGTATTCTTGACATAACTTTTGGCTGATTACTGGTGATACTTTGGAGTACATGTCATCAGCAACTGGGAGTTAAAGGAATGAACTGCTGCTAATTGAGTAGGGATGGTAACAAGACAACCAAGCAAGAACAAACACCACAGGAAATATGTAAGGTACAGGGATTGTGCTTAGCTTTATTTTACAGATGAGGAAACTGAGCACATAGTGTTAAATATATCTTCTAAGATCTTACATTTAAAAATGGTGATGCTAGGATT
>SJXQ01009954.1:0-35581 GCA_006408695.1 Aepyceros melampus
TTGGAATTTTTAATAGTTTTTCTCCTGTAATTGAGATCTAATCTTACTGCATTGTGGTCAGAAAAGATGCTTGGGATGATTTCATATTTTTGAATTTACCAAGGCTAGATTTATGGCTCAGGATGTGATCTATCCTGGAGAAGGTTCTGTGTGCACTTGAGAAAAAGATGAAATTCATTGTTTTTGGGTGAAATGTCCTATGGATATCAATTAGGTCTAATTGGTCTATTGTATCATTTAAAGTTTGTGTTTCTTTGTTAATTTTCTGTGTAGTTGATCTATCCATAGGTGTGAGTGAGGGTATTAAAGTCTCCCACTATTATTGTGTTATTGATAATTTCCCCTTTCATACTTGTTAGCGTTTGTCTTACAAATTGCAGTGCTCCTCTGTTGGGTGCATATGTATTTATAATTGTTGTATCTTCTTCTTGGATCGATCCTTTCATCATTATGTAGTGTCCTTCTTTGTCTCTTTTCCCAGCCTTTGTTTTAAAGTCTATTTTATGTGATATAAGTATTGCTACTCCTGCTTTCTTTTGGTCTCTATTTGCATGGAATAGCTTTTTCCAGCCCTTCACTTTCAGTCTGTATGTGTCCCTTGTTTCGAGGTGGGTCTCTTGTAGACAACATATATAGGGGTCTTGTTTTTGTATCCATTCAGCCAGTCTTTGTCTTTTGGTTGGGGCATTGTACCCATTTATGTTTAAGGTAATTATTGATAAGTATGATCCCATTGCCATTTACTTTATTGTTTTGGGTTCAAGTTTATACATCCTTTTGTGTTTCCTGTCTAGAGAAGATCCTTTAGCATTTGTTGGAGAACTGATTTGGTGGTGCTGAATTCTCTCAGCTTTTGCTTGTCTGTAAAGCTTTTGATTTCTCCTTCATATTTGATTGAGATCCTTGCTGGGTACAGTCATCTGGGCTGTAGGTTATTTTCTTTCATCACTTTAAGTATGTCTTGCCATTCCCTTCTGGCTCGAAGAGTTTCTATTGAAAGATCAGTGGTTATCCTTATGGGATCCCCTTGTGTGTTATTTGTTGTTTTTCCCTTGCTACTTTTAATATTTGTTCTTTGTGTTTGATCTTTGTTAATTTGATTAATATGTGTCTTGGTGTGTTTCCTCTTGGGTATATCCTTTTGAGACTCTCTGGGTTTCTTGGACTTGAGTGATTATTTCTTTCCCCGTTTTAGGGAAGTTTTCAACTATTATCTCCTCAAGTATTTTCTGATGGTCTTTCTTTTTGTCTTCTTCTTCTGGGACTCCTATGATTCTAATGTTGTAGCATTTAATATTTTCCTGGAGCTCTCTGAGATTGTCCTCATTTCTTTTAATTCGTTTTTCTTTTTTCCTCTCTGATTCATTTATTTCTACCATTCTATCTTCTATTTCACTAATCCTATCTTCTGCCTCTGTTATTCTACTATTTGTTGCCCCCAGAGTGTTTTTGATCTCATTTATTGCATTATTCATTATATATGGACTCTTTATTTCTTTTAGGTCCTTGTTGAACCTTTTTTGCATCTTCTCAATCTTTGTCTCCAGGCTGTGTATCTGTGATTCCTTTTTGATTTCAAGATTTTGGATCATTTTCACTATCATTATTTGGAATTCTTTCTCAGGTAGATTCCCTATCTCTTCCTCTTTTGTTTGATTTGGTGGGCATTTATCCTGTTCTTTTACCTGCTGGGTATTCCTCTGTCTCTTCATCTTGTTTATATTGCTGTGTTTGGGGTGGCCTTTCTGTATTCTGGCAGTTTGTGGATTTTCTTTATTGTGGCGTTTCCTCACTGTGGGTGGGATTGTATCGGTGGCTTGTCAAGGTTTCTTGGTTAGGGAAGCTTGTGTCGGTGTTCTGGTGGGTGGAGCTAGATTTGTTCTCTCTGGAGTGCAATGAAGTGTCCAGTAATGAGTTATGAGATGTCAATGGTTTTGGGGTAACTTTGGGCAGCCTGTATATTGAAGCTCAGGGCTGTGTTCCTGTGTTGCTGGAGAATTTGCGTGGTATGTCTTGCTCTGGAACTTGTTGGCCCTTGGGTGGTCTTGGTTTCAGTGTAGGTATGGAGGCATTTGATCAGCTCCTATCGATTAATGTTCCCTGGAGTCAGGAGTTCTCTGGTGTTCTCAGGATTTGGACTTAAGCCTCCTGCTTCTGGTTTTCAGTCTTATTTTTACAGTGGTCTCAAGACTTCTCCTTCTATACAGCAGCATTGATAAAACACCTAGGTTAAAGATGAAAAGTTTCTCCACATTGAGTGACACCCAGAGAAGTTCACAGTTACATAGAGAAGAGAAGAGGGAGGGGGGAGTTAGAGATGACCCGAATGAGATGAGGTGGAATCAAAAGAGGAGAGAGCAAGCTAGCTAGTAATCACTTCCTTATGTGCTCTCCGCAGTCTGGACCACTCAGAGATGTTTATGGAGTTATACAGAGAAGAGAAGAGGGAGGAAGGAGACAGAGGTGGCCAGGAGGATAAAAGAAAGGGGGGAATGAAAAGGAGAGAGACAGATCCAGCCAGTAATCAGTTCCTTAAGTGTTCTCCACTGTCTGGAACACACAGAGATTCAGAGTTAGGTAGAGAAGAGAAGGGGGAGGGAGGAGACAGAGGCAACCTGGTGGAGAAAAAAGAAGAGTCCAAAGGAGGAGAGAGAAGTCAAGCCAGTAATCTCTCTCCCAAGTAAAAATGGGTACTGAAGATTGGGTTTTTAAAGGTACAAAATTAATAACAAATGCCAGAAAGCAAAGATTTAAAATGTAGAGTAGAGGTTGGATTTTCAATAATACAATATTAAAGAAAAGAAGAAAAAAAAGTCACAAAAATTATTAAAAAATATATATATGAAGTTTCCTTTAAAAAATAGGGTCTTTTTTTGGAAAAGTAATAGTAGGTTATAAAAATGAAAATTAAAGGAGTAATAGAGGACTTAAAAATTTTAAAAAGTTAAAAGAATGATTGTAAAAATAGTAAAGGTATATCTGGGACTTTCTCTGGTGGTGTTGTGGGCAGTGTGGGGTCAGTTCATTATCGGATAGTTCCTTGGTCCGGCTTATATTTCTCAAGATTATAGGCCCCTTCCTATGTAGTTGGTACTAACTACAGGGTTTTAATCTATTGCACTTGTCACTTCCAAGGCAGTTCCCTCTGTTTTAGCTTCTTATGTTTGCTCATAGTGTCTGATTTCCACCCTGACACAAGGCGGGTGGTGGTGAACACTTTTTTTTAGGCTCACTTGTTCAGTTGTGCTGTGGGGAGGGAGAGACGCTGCAAACAAATAACACCAGTGTGTGCTCACAGTGTCTCAGCCACACTGGATCTGCCCCCGCTCACAGCGCACACAGCTCAGGTGCTAGCTTGCTCCGCCGGGAACTGTCCGCACCTCCCAGGTCTAAGCCACTCAGGTTCAGGCACTCAGGTAGTCCTCAGAGGCACAGACTCGGTTGGGCCTGCATTTTGTGCCCTTCCTAGGTCCAAGTAGCTCAGGTGCCTGGTGAGCGCAGTCGCTGTGACTTATCGCCTCTCCCGTCCCTGCTGCTCAGTTTTCTGGATGTACAACTGGCGCACCTTCTCAGGCGGATGTTGACCATCCAGAACCCCAAGAAGTCTTAGCTAGCAAAGAAGCCTGCTTGCAGTTTGGTAGATAATGTCTCTCTGGGGGCTGCAATTGCCCCCTTTCGGCCCTTCCAGCTCTGGCTGCATGTCACCGGAGGGGGATGGTCTGCAGCTGCCTAATTCTGTTCTGTCCTTTGTTCCATGTGCGGTCCTGGCGGTGTCTTATGTTAGAGCTTTTCTCGTGGTAGATACCCCACAGTCTGGTTTGCTAGCCCAAGTTAGTTCGATCTGATTACACTCGGGGCATTCGGCCAGATCCTTACTCTAAGCAATGCAGCCCATGCCTCTCTGCCCAGCCCCCGCTTGCTAGCGGCATCTGCGCTGCTTCTCTGCTGGGGGAGTTACTGCTGGGCACTTAATCTGTGGGTTTTAATTATTTATTTATTTTTCCTCCCTGTTATGCTGCCCTCTGTGCTTCCAAGGCTCACCACAGACTCGGCCGTGAGAGTGTTTCCTGGTGTTTGGAAACTTCTCTGTTTTTAAGACTCCTTTCCCAAGATGGAGCTCAGTCCCTACCTCTTTTGTCTCCTTTTTTTGTCTTTTATATTTGTTCCTACCTCTTTTCGAAGACAATGGGCTGCTTTTCTGGGTGCCTGATGTCCTCTGCCGGCATTCAGAAGTTGTTTTGTGGAATTAATCAGTATTTAAATGTTCTTTTGATGAATTTGTGGGGGAGAAAGTGGTCTCCCCATCCTATTCCTCCGCCATCTTAGGACTGCCCTCAGGACATGGAGATTCTTAAACTAACTCTTAAAGGCTTCTCCCTGAAGTGACACAAAAGGGGTCATACTCATTGCCTATCTTCAAGATGGAATGGGAGAATAATCCTACAGTTGGTAGAAGCTCAAACACTAGGAATATGAATGGTTATCTCTAGTCCATCACATGTTCCCGGTTAGCCACATCAGTTTAGTAACGATTAGCTGTTGTAAAGAAATGACTGCTATGTGACATTTCTAGGTTTAACCATTTTTAATAATTCCCATTAAAAACAGTCCATCCTTTATTTGTTTATTTTGGCTGAGCCATGTTTCATGAAGGATCTTAGTTTCCCAAACCAGGGATTGAACCTGTGTCCCCTGCAGTGGAAGCTCAGAGACTTAACCACTGGACTGCCAAGGAAGTCTCAAAACAGTCCACTCCTTAAATTTTTTTTTTTTTAAATTTTAACTTGAGGCAAAGTGGTGAGTCTAAGCGGTTTCACATTTAGCACTCTAAATCAAATACGTTTTACTTTTTTTGCTCCCCTATTCCCCAACTGACTTTTATCTAAATGTCAGGGAACTACACTAATGATTGCCATGTCGAGTTATTCACTTCAACTCAGTGAAGTGGGAAATTATCATAAAGCCCTTAATGAACGCAAGTGTTAATTGGTCCTTCGAGGGATATTTGGATAATACGTTTTACTTTTTTTGCTCCCCTATTCCCCAACTGACTTTTATCTAAATGTCAGGGAACTACACTAATGATTGCCATGTCGAGTTATTCACTTCAACTCAGTGAAGTGGGAAATTATCATAAAGCCCTTAATGAACGCAAGTGTTAATTGGTCCTTCGAGGGATATTTGGATTTTATTATTTATAAAGATCACAATTAGGCTTCTGAAGGCTAAGAGCCTCTGGGTGAATAGCTGGTCAGCCCTGTGAAGGACCATTATGCTTTTGCATGTTCCGTGTCACGTACCAGGCAGCCACTCTTTTGTATTTCTCTGTGGTTTTTTGTTTGTTTGTTTGTTTGTTTCTTTTAGCTTTTGGCTGAACCCCAAGGCATGTGGAAATTTAGTTTCTGACCAGAGAACAAACCCATGTCCTCTGCACTGGCAGTGGGAGACTTAACCACTGGACCAACAGGGAAGTCCTCTATTTGTGTTTTCAAAAAATTGACCCGGATAGGAGGGGAGTTTGGAGGAAAATAGATGGCTATGTATGGCTGAGTCCCCTTGATGTCCACCTGAGACTATAACATTGTTAACTGGCTATACTCCAATAGAAAATTAAAAGTCTTTAAAAAATTGAGAGCTGTCTACCTTATTCAATCATATGTATTATGCTCCATAACATTCTGGAGCTCACTTTTTTTAATGTCAAAAATAACTTTTTTTTTCTACATTTTTAAAGATAAGAATGTATAACATTCAATCAGTTGTAGAAACTTTAGGATGGTATCGTAAACATTAAAGCACTCTACCTCAGGAACAGAATGAAAAATGTAGGACACCTGTCTCAAGGCATCCAGACATCAGCCAGCACGGGCGCTTAGCAATGCACTGCAGCGGAGTCAGAGCCTTCTGCCCAGGCGCCTGCCTGCTAGCCTACATCAGCAGCCTGGGCTGCGTGCCCACACTAGGGACCTCTGGTAAGAAATTGTTATTGCAATTTACAGCTCCCAAGTGTTCAGTTTTAGCTTTCTGGTCTGTAATTGATTGCTTTTCCCATTTCAATCTCCAAGGTTCCTCAATCACACAGACTCAGAGGGAAGGAGTCTTGCTTGTTTACTGGGGCAGCTGGTATCCGAATTAGGGTACCTCTCCCTGAATCTGCCCTCGAACTTCAGATCTGTTTCCTTGGTGGAGGGCGCTGTCCTCCTTTCACTTGTCTGATACACTGAGAGGTTGTAACACTTTCAAATGTTCCTGGGGCTTCTGAAATGTTTCCCAGGCCCAGACTCTGGCATTTTCCCAACTCAGAGGAACACACTTGCAGGACCTTTAATGATTTTCAGGTGATTGCCTGCTCTTTACCAGAAACAAAAAAATATACAGAAATACCAAGAGGAAAGGACAAAACACATCTGCATTTAGGGTGGGTGACTCACTCATCCTCGTTTGGCCTGTGGTTTCTTGTGTTTAGCGCTAAATGACTAGTGTTCCAGGAAACCCCTCAGTCCCGGGCAAATCAAGAAGATTAACCACTCTACCTGCATCTTAGATAATAAGATTGAATCTGGCTGAAACTTGTTTATTTTACCCCTTTCTTCTCTCTTGATTTCTCTCTGTGTGTATATGTGTGTATATATAGCCATATGTACACATACATATAGGGCTTCCCTGGTGGTGAAGAGGTTAAAGTGTCTGCCTGCAATGTGGGAGACCTGGGTTTGATCCCTGGGTTGGGAAGATACCCTGGAGAAGAAAATGGCAACCCACGCCAGTATTCTTGCCTGGAGAATCCCATGGATGGAGGAGCTTGGTGGGCTACAGTCCATGGATCGCAAAGAGTCAGACATGACTGAGTGACTTCACTTTCACTTTCACTTTCATGCATACATATGAAAGTATAGATGTGTTTTACATATATATATCCATATATCCATGTATATGCATACATTTATAGACATAATGCACATATGATAATATTTATAGCTTTCTTTCCTTAACGCTGGTCATGTACTCTTCTGAGTCATTAGGTATTCTTCAGTTGCCTGAATTTTAAAGGCTTCATAGTGGTCCATTTTACATACCACACACATGCCATAATTAAAGTCTTTCACTGTAGTTGGATATATATATGATTTATATCTTCACCTTTAAAGTTACATTTTGAGGGAAAAGTCAGTTTAAAATCCTGACCCACATCTTTATTTCTTTCTGCAGCTATGGAATTAGCATATCACAATGCATGAAATGTTGACACTTTTAACATGTATTACCCTATCGCTTTCTAGAAAGTTTTACCCTGGACAACGTTTACAATCCGTGGTAAGGAGAATCATGGACTCCCCAAATGTCCAGTTCCCAGTCGCTGGAACCTGTGAGAATGTTATCTTACATGGCAAAGGGATCTTTGCACATGTAGTTCCAGGTTCAGAACTTGAGATGGAGGAGCAACCAGGTTATCCAGGTGGGCCCGACATAATCACACAGTCCCTGAAAGTGGAGACTCTGTCATACGGTATCAGAGGGATAAGACAGAACAAGAAGCGATCCCAGCTGTGTGTGGGAGAGACTCGACATGCTGTTTGCTGGATTTCAAGACCAAGGAAGGGGGCTCAGATTCAAGGATTCTAGTGGCTTCTAGAAGCTAGGAATAGCCCTCTGCTGACAGTCATAAAAAAATAAAGATGTTAGTCCAGTAAACCAAAAGAACCAAATTCTGCCAACACCTTGAGTGATCAAGAAAATTGACTCTTCTCTATAGCTTCTAGATAAAAACACAATTCTGCCAACACCTTGATTTTAGTCTGATGAGACCTGGATCTCACCTTCAGCACTGTAAGGTAATAAATTTATGTTGTATAAATCACTGATTTTAGTGGTACTTTATTATGATAGTAGTAGAAAACAAATGAATTATTGTTTTAAAATGTATGATGCTTTATTAACAAAAATATGATTTTACATATGGGCCAAACTAACCTATAGTGATAGTATTCAGACTAGAGTCTCCCTTTTGGGAATTTTTTAAAAAATTATTTTCTTATTCTTCTTTTGTTTTTAAGTTGTTATTTCATTTTAATTAATTTTTTTCTTTTCTTTTCTTCTTCTTCTTTTTTTTTTTTTTTGTTGTGCCATGCAGCATGCAGCATCTTAGTTCCCCAACCAGGGATCGAACCCATGCCCCTCTTCATTGGAAGCATGGAGTCTTAACCACTGGACCACCAGGGAAGTCCACTTTTGGAGATATTAACTGGCAGGGACCTGAGGGAGTCTTCTGGGGTTTGGAAAATTTCTACAAATATTGATTTGAGATGTGGCTACATGGAGTGTAGGTGCAAATGTACCAAGTCACTTCTGTTGTATCCCACTCCTTGCAACCCCATGGACTGTAGCCTGCCAGTTTTTTTTTTTTTTTGTTGTGCCATGCAGCATGCAGCATCTTAGTTCCCCAACCAGGGATCGAACCCATGCCCCTCTTCATTGGAAGCATGGAGTCTTAACCACTGGACCACCAGGGAAGTCCACTTTTGGAGATATTAACTGGCAGGGACCTGAGGGAGTCTTCTGGGGTTTGGAAAATTTCTACAAATATTGATTTGAGATGTGGCTACATGGAGTGTAGGTGCAAATGTACCAAGTCACTTCTGTTGTATCCCACTCCTTGCAACCCCATGGACTGTAGCCTGCCAGGCTCCACTGTCCATGGGATTCTCCAGGCAAGAATACTGGATTGGATTGCCATGCCCTCCTCTAGGGGATCTACCCAACCCAGGGATCCAACCTGTGTCTCCTGGATTGGCAGGCAGGTTCTTTACCACTAGCACCACCTGGGAAGCCCCACATGGAGTGAAATTTCCTCAGTTGTGCAGAACTCTTTGCGACCCCATGGACTTTACAGTCCATGGAATTCTCCAGGCCAGAATACTAGAGTGGGTAGCATTTCCCCTCTCCAGGGGATCTTCCCAACCCAGGGATTGAACCCAGGTCTCCCACATTGTAGGTTGATTGTTTACCAGCTGAGCCACAAGGGAAGCCTGAGAATATGGGAGTGAGTAGCCTATCCTTTCTCCAGCCGATGTTCCCAACCCAGGAACTGAACCGAGGTTTCCAGCATTGCAGGCAGATTCTTTACCAACTAAGCTATCAGAGAAACCCCACATGGAGTGTAGACATGTATAAAACAGACTTATCTTCATTGAATTTTATTTTTGGAGAGTATTACCTCAATGAAAAAGAAGCCACTCCATTGTTTAAACTTTTGTGCATGGGTTGGTTCTTTGTGTACATGTTCATTGGTTTGAGTTTTTTCCTTGTAAATTGATATTCTCCTTAGCTTGAGAGTTCACTTATTTTTCCCTTATTTATAAGAGACTTTACAAGCAATCAGAGCAGAAAAAGAAATAAAAGGAATCCAAATTGGAAAAGAAGAAGTAATACTCTCACTGTTTGCAGATGACATGATCCTCTACATAGAAAANATAAAGGACAGAAATGGTCTGGACCTAACAGAAGCAGAAGATATTAAGAAGAGGTGGCAAGAATACACGGAAGAACTGTACAAAAAAGATCTTCACGACCCAGATAATCATGATGATGTGATGACTAATCTAGAGCCAGACATCTTGGAATGTGAAGTCAAGTGGGCCTTAGAAAGCATCACTATGAACAAAGCTAGTGGAGGTGATGGAATTCTAGTTGAGCTATTTCAAATTCTGAAAGACGATGCTGTGAAAGTGCTGCACTCAATTTGCCAGCAAATTTGGAAAACTCAGCAGTGGCCACAGGACTGGAAAAGGTCAGTTTTCATTCCAATCCCAAAGAAAGGCAATGCCAAAGAATGCTCAAACTACCGCACAATTGCACTCATCTCACATGCTAGGAAAGTAATGCTCAAAATTCTCCAAGCCAGACTTCAGCAATACGTGAACCGTGAACTCCCTGATGTTCAAGCTGGTTTTAGAAAAGGCAGAGGATCCAGAGATCAAATTACATCAACAGAAATCAGCCACAAGTATACATATGTCCCTTCCCTCCTGAATCCCCCTCCCATCTAGCTCCTCATCCCATCCCTCTAGGCTGTCACAGAGCACTGGGTTGAGGCTTCTGTGTCACACAGCAAATTCCCACTTGCTGTTTCACATATGCTAATGTGTATACTCGGACAAGGCAATGGCATCCCACATCGGTACTCTTGCCTGGAAAATCCCATGGGTGGAGGAGCCTGGTAGGCTGCAGTCCATGGGGTCAATAAGAGTTGGACACAACTGGGCGAGTTCACTTTCCCTTTTCCCTTTCATGCGCTGGAGAAGGAAATGGCAACCCACTCCAGTGTTCTTGCCTGGAGAATCCCAGGGACAGGGGAGCCTGGTGGGCTGCCATCTATGGGCTCGCATAGAGTCGGACACGACTGAAGCGACTTAGCAGCAGCAGCAGCCATGTGTACACTTCTGTGCTGCTCTCTCAATCCACCCCGCCCTTTCCTTCCACACTGTGCCACAGTCTGTTCTCTGTGTCTGCATCTTCACTCCACCCTTTAAGGCAGGTCCTCTTCATGTCTCTTCTTCACTAAAAAGTGTCACTTAACTATAAAGTTTCTTGTCACCAGCCTCCCTCTGAGGTCTCAATCCACATAAGATCAGTATTTCTCTGGGACTGAGCATAGACGGAAGGGTGACTAGTGAAAAAATGAAAGTGCTGGCAGCTCAGTTATGTCTGACCCTTTGAGACCCCAACGACCATAGCCTGCCAGGCTCCTCTGTCCACAGAACTATCCAGGCAAGGATACTGGAGTGGGTTGCCATGCTTTTCTCTAGGGGAATCTTCCCAAGCCAGGGATCGAACCCAAGTCTCCCACATTGCAGGCAGATTCATCTGAGCCACCAGGGAGTGACTAGAGGCAGGAGAAAGTCATTGCAACAGATCAGGAAGGGGTAGGTAGGTTTCACTGTGTGGGAGTAAGGGGTGAGCAGATGAGGAAGGAAATGGCTGTGGGCAGATGACTGGAGTCCTGGAGCCTCAGCAAGCTGCTGTGGGGACTGGAACCCCAGTGCTGGAATGGCCCTGTCTGTTCCGAACCTTGGCATGGAAAGCAGCTAAGTCAAAAGGCCATTCATTAGCGGCCTGGCCCCCACTTCCTAAAACCATGTATTCTTCTGGGTTTATCTCAGCTTCTCTGGCCATACTGGCACAATTGCTTTTTCACAATCTTGATTCATTATTTTATAGGAGGAAGAGAGAAAGGAAAAACAGGAAAGGAACGTTTCCTTTCACAGGGTCATAGTCAAGGAATGAAGAAATGAGGCCTGAAGCCTGCAGAGTCAGCAGTGGAGTCCTGGGGAGGCTTCCTGGAAGAAGAAGGGGAACCAGTGGGTCAAGACTGGACGTGTCTTCCATCCGGCACCAGAACTAACAGGGCTGAGATAGGAAGAGGAGATGTAGTCATGCCCAGACTAACAACAGAAAAGGTTCTGAACAGGGTCATCTTAGGGGTTCCACTTTCTTTTCACTGAAAATCTTTTGCAGTTAAAGGAGTTGAAGAAATGAAACTGGTCATAGAGAGATGAGCAGATCCAAAGTTCCTGCTGTTGGGCTGAATGAAGGACTTCAGGAATCCTGGTCAGCAAGCTCTTGAATCTTAGCATCAGAGGTGATCAAAGCTGGGTGGCAGACAAAGATGTTGGAGTGCTGTGGTTTTCAGACCTCAGCTTGGTTGTCTGAGTTTTTCTCCAAGTGAGATCATGGGCAGAATCCCATGACCAACCAGGGCAAGTGGAGTGGTCTGTGTGAGGCAGAAGCTGGAGGCCCTGTCCCTCACAACCAGGCTTCCAGAGTGCTCAGAGTGAGATGCCCTGATCCAGTCATCCCTGCCTCCCTCCCCCCAATATACACTTCAAGAACCTGAGTGAACACAGCCCACACGTGGTTTCTACTTGCTGGGAACTGGCTGCCTCTAGTGGACAGTTGGTGCAATGGCAGGGAATCGTGAATGCCCGGCATCAGAGAAAAACTACACCCAATACTGTTATGTTGTTTAGTTACTAAGTCGTGTCCGATTCTTTTGTCATCCCGTGGACTGTAGCCCGCCAGGCTTCTCTGTCCATGGGATTTTCCAGACAAGAATACCGGAGTGGGTTGCCATTTCCTCCTGCAGGGGATCTTCCCAACCCAGGGATCCAACCCGAGTCCCCTGCACTGACAGGTGGATTCTTTACCTCTGAGCCACCAATATTGGCTTGGAAGTATTTCAGGGACATTTGTCCAGATCTATAGATAACCCATGAATGTGGAGGACCGCCAGGGACCCTGTCTGGAGGAGACTGAACATCTCTTGTGAAGGTCAGATCAATAAGTCAAGAGCTGTGACCTTCAACTGATGCATTCCCCTCCCTCTAGAAACTTCCTCAAGGTCTAGGCCTGAGTGCCCCTGTCCTGGGACCAGGGAAAATGTTCACTCGACAAAGACCCTGTACAAATCCACATGAGATGTAGAAAAGAATGAGGAGTCGGAAGCTAGATCTCAGTTTCCACTTGTGGAAAGGGGCTAATACAAATTTGTGAGGGTTAAATGCACTGGCGTACCGAAAGTGTTTTGAACAGTGACTACTGGCACGTGGTAAGTTCTCAATAAGTTTTGGGGACTTCAGAGAGAATATGGCCAGGAGTGTCTCTGGGAAGAGACTCAAAGTGAAAGACAATAGAATTCTCCTAATTTCTCCCCCAAACTGACTCTAGGTTACAAATTGAGACATGTGGCAAAGGGGATTTTTTTTTTTCTTCAGAAAGCCTGTGTTATGGGAAAAGAAACAAGAGGAATGCCAGAGAGAAGGGCAAGGTCCCAGATATTGTGGACACGATCAGATGTTTTCCGTGCTCCAGGCTTCAGAGAATGTGACCGATGTATTCCAGAGAAAACGGTTCTGAGTGATGCTTGTGTCGTGGCTGGTGAGCATTTGGTGACACCAGGCTGCTGTTTCCTTTTTTTTTAATGTTTATTTATTTATAGGGTGCACTGGATCTTAGTTGCAATAAGCAAGATCTTTAGTTGAGGTATGTGGGATCGGTTCCCTGACCAGGGATTGAACCTAGCCCCCACTGCACTTTGAGTTCAGTCTTAGCCACTGAACCACCAGGGAAGTCCCTATTTTCTATTTTCTTTTTTAGATTTTTTTTTTGATGTGAGCCATTTTTAGTCTTTATTGCTTCTGTTTTATGTTTTGATATTTTGACCACGAGGCATATAAATCCTAGCTCCCCAACCAGGGAATAGAAACTACACCCCCTGCACAGGAAGTGTCAGTTGCTCAGTCCTGTCCAACTCTTTGAGACCCGATGACTGTAGCCAGGGGAGTCTGTGAGGAAGAATAACTGATGGGAGCAGGATATAAGTCCCTCGCTATGGAAACAGATGTCCTGGCTTTTTACCTGGTCCCTAAAAGAATGCCAGGTGAATGATCAGGTAGAAGTGCAACCTGGGAATCCAGATTCTCAGATTTGTTTTATAGCTCAGACTCAGTTCATCTGAGGAGGAAGTAAACAGGACCCGAGAATTCATTTTCTTCACCCTCCCCTTTCTTGGATAGACACGAAGTCCAGCAGGCCGTGCAGGGTATTAGAGGTCGATGTGTTCCAGGATCTAGGGAAAGGGGATGGGAGATGGTAGAGCTGAAGGATTGTCAGCAATAGGAGATGGAGTCAGAGGGCTAGCTGCAATTTCACTCAGGCCTGATGTTGCTGAAATACACATTTGCATCTATGAAAGGTCACAACTAGAAGGTTCGTATCTAGGGGAACTCACTGTATATTATTCTCTCTCAAGCTCAATTTTCCCTTCTACAAAGGAGAACCAGCTGAGGTTTGGGACCAGCCTTTCCCAAAGTTTCCTGGAACTTCTTGAAAGAGTCTATAAACTCATTTTCGTGTAAAGCTTAGCATTGCAGCTGACACAATAAAAATGCAATAATGATGGCTGCTTTTATTGAATTTGTTCTCCATGCCAAGGACTATAGAATTTATGCATGTTATCTAATTTAATCCTCCTGGCCAACATCTGAGATAAGTGCTTTTATGATGCTCATTATAAAGATACAAGAAGTGAGGCTTAGAGAAGCCAAAAGCCTTCCTCATACAGGACAAAGCCCAGAAAAGGGAGAGCTGTCTCTCTGTGCAGAAATGCCCTTGAACTGCGCTGGAAACATGTGCACACACACACCTTTTTTGTTTAGTGCTATTTGTCTATTATTTCATATCATCCTCTAGTAGCAGGCCTCTTGATCCTCAGTTTACCTGGGAGATTAAATGATTTTCAGTTCAGACAAGCCAGAGCTGAAGCGAGTCTAGTAGGTGGAACAAGATCCTCCACTCTAGTACATTAGACAGAGTCTTTGGGAAAGATGACTTAGAATCTGTGCTTTTAGACATAGAGAACAGGCTTGTGGTTTCAAAGGAGGAAAGGATTGGGGGTGGAGGATTAGCAGATGCAATATGCATTCTTTATTATATTCTTTTCCATTATGGTTTATCACAGGATATTGAATATAGATCCCTGTGCTATATAGTAAGACCTTATTATTTATCCATTCTAACATAATAGTTTGCATCTGCTAAAATGCATATATATATATATATATATATCTTCCCTGTGGCTCATCTGGTAAAGAATACATCTGCAATGTGGGGACCTGGGTTCAATTTCTGGGTTGGGAAGATCCCCTGGAGAAAGGAAAGGCTACCCAATACAGTATTCTGGCCTGGAGAATTCCATGGACTGTATAGTCCATGAGATCACAAAGAATTGGACATGACTGAGCAAATTTCACTTCATATGCATATATATATACACACACACATTATACATATATATATATGCACATATATACATATATATATCTTCCTGGGTGGCTCAGTGGTAAAGAATCCATCTGCCGATGCAGGAGACACAGATTCAACCCCTTAGTTAGGAAGATCTCTTGAAGAAGGAAATGGCAACCCACTCCAATATTCTTGCCTGGAAAAGTCCATGGACAGGGGAGCCTGGCAGGGTATAGTCTGTGGTGCTGCAAAAGACATGATTTAGCAACTAATATATATATGTGTGTGTGTGTGTGTGTGTGTGTGTGTGTGTGTAATATATATGTATATAACTGAATCACTTTGCTTTACAGCAGACATTAACACAATATTGTAAATCAACTATACTTCATTAAAATAAATTTGAAAAAAAGAACCTGTGCCTTTATGTACATGGCAATTCTAATGCACAGTCAATGAGAAGTCATACATCCAGTTCAAGTGCCCATTTTATGATTGGGTACACCAAAGTGCAGGGAGGAAATGTAAATTTCCAGTTACCTTCCCGACTAGCTGAAGAATGAGCCCAGCCAGGGCTCAGACATGCCTCAGGCCCAGACCTGTCTCTCTGTAGCAGCTGCCACACTGCTCTGCCTAGAGCCCTCTCTTCTCATCAGGACCTGGGTAATCATTCCCCCAGCTTCAGCAGCATTGATTACCAACAGGCCTGCACTAAGTGCCTCTCTAGGAATTGTCTTTGGCTGTAGGGACAGGCCTTCCTCAAAGTCACATCCTCTTTTCTGGGAGTAGTCCTCAATCCGGTGATGGGTGATACAGACAGATAAAGGCCTATTCCCTTTTCTTTATTTGGAATAATTCTAAAGGAGCATCCCTGCTCCACAACACCTCACAAGATGAGTCTAGGGGCACACTGGGATATCTCCTCTGAACTAAGAGAGATAATGATAGCATCCTTTGCCTCCTATCATTGAAAAAAGAGGTGCAGCATCTGGGGGTCAGCTTCTCTGTGCGTGGGGAGACTGCTCTGACTACGTGGACAAAAGGACTACTGAGGCAAGGAGCACCAGCAGGTTCTAACAGGTCTCAATGTGGGGCAAGTGATCCTGTGGCTTGAGCCATTCAACCAGCCAGACCTGGATATTAGAGGAAAATGGGGTGGGGAAAGGGCTTCCCAAGTGGCTCAGCATTAAAGAAACTGCCTGCCAAGCAGGAGACTCAGGTTTGATCCCTGGGTCACGAAGATCCCCTGGAGAAGGAAATGGCTACCCGCTCCAATATTCTTGCTTGGAAAATCCCATGGATGGAGGAGCCTGGCAGGCGATTGTCATGAGGTGGCAAAGAGTCAGACACAACTTAGCGACCAAAGAGCAGCAGCGGTGGGGGAAGAAGCTGACTGCGCCCCATGGAGTCTACAACTTGCAGAGAATCACAAAGCAGGCCCCTGGCTTTTGGACCAAGACCATGCCAACTAAAGAGGAGAGTTTACATCCTCTGGAAAAAAAAAAAGTTCCCCGTATGTTACTGGCAACTGCAGAGACAAAGAGCCTGGCCAGATGAATTCAAGTGAACGTTCAGTCAGAACTGCTCATCATGAGCTGAGTTCAGTCAAACCCAAGTTATAACACCAGGTGGGCCCAGCAGCAGGCCCCCCCATCCATCCTGAGATGGAAAAAGCACCTGTGAATCAAGCAAGGACAGAGAGCCTCCATCCTTAGGCTCTTAACCTCATTAGCATAACAGCTCATAATAGCTCTCATCACCGGAAATCCCAAAGGTTTTAGGAGCTCAGTGCCAGGAACATATATTTCTTGTTATTATAGTATCATAGTGTCATATACACATATGATATATATGCAATAACATAGTATCATATACGACTTCAAGACCAGCTGCAGCAGGGAAGTGTTCACACCTAAGAATTTGCTTCCCAGAGAAACCATCTGATAGCATTCCTGGTCCCTGGTCAGGGGATGTGTGTAACCAAAGCAGGACTCTATGGGGCCTTCCCACTGTAGACCCTTCCCTTCAGGTCTTCTGTTTGCCTTTTGTTCTGTAGAAAAACTTCAAAGAATAATTTTACTCAGAGAAGTGAGGAAACACAGAAAGAAAGGACAGCAGCCAAGCAAGGCAAAAAAAAATAATGGTTCAGCCATTAAACAAAGTCAAGGACCTTTAGTTCCTCCTCAAAGGCTTTAGATACTCTTCTGTGCCAAGTCCTTGGGCTGTTTTGTAGATGCTGAACCTCAACCAGATGAAAAAAGTAAACTGTACGATTCCCATGAACTCATAGACCCCAGGCCGATGGGAACCAGAAGGTTGATGTTGTCGACTCCTGGTTTCCTAACCACCAACCAGTCAGAAGAATGTCCTCAGGGCCCACTGTCGATGGAGTGCGACTTAACCCTTTGTATCACCAGAGGGCGAGTGAGACTCTTGCTCTTTTTGTTGATTCAGGGAAGGCATAAGGAATCAAATAGCTGGTCCTACAAGATCTTCTGCTCTGAAAGCACTTTCTCTTGGAAAACATCACTATCTCCACCCACAGGGGCAGGGGAGTTTGAATGAGAGCTCTGTGCTCACTCTCACAATCAGACAGGGGTTAAGCACTAAAACTGTCAGTATAAGGAAAATTTGAGATGGAGACAAACAGCGAAGCATTCTGACTTTTGTATATACAGCCCCAAGATGGTTAAGATGCATATCTAAGGAAAAATTTCAGTGACCCAAGATTCTTGCCCATGTTCATACACAGCAATGCGCTATTAATAAAATCATTAACTTGACATTTGTTTTTCGTAATTAACAGTAAGCTTTTACCAAGATGTATGCTTTTATGTGGCATTTTTTTAAAGACTTTATTGAATTTGTTACAATATTGCTTCAGCTGTCTCTTTTTTTATGTTTTTATTTTTCGGCCACAAGGCATGTGGGATCCTAGCTCCTCAACCAGGGATTAAAATCTGTACCCCCTTCAATGGAAGGTGAAGCCTCAACCACTGGACCGCCAGGAAAGTCCCTAGGTGTGTACTTGACTACATGCAATTCCGAGGTTTAAAATTCACAGCTCCCCCTTTCTCTTTGGAGCAGTTCTTCAGAAGTATCTGAGAGGCTGTCTCCCGGGTTTTAGTCCCTGAAGTCCCTGAATAAACTCACTGCCCTTGCATTGTTTATTTTCTTTTAATCCACACCTAAAACACCATTATTCTCATATTGTGGATAGAGTAATCAAGCCCAAGGTAACGCAGTGAGAGACCAGTCACCTGCTGCCCAGGTAAGAGTTCTTCCTGATGCCTCATGCCACTGTTTACATTGCCATGTGTCCTGACTACCACATATAGTGGCCCAAGGGGACCTTGGCGTGAACGGTGCCCCTTGGAGTTATGCAATGCAGTGACCCTGCTGGATGGAACACTGTTTGTAATGGACCATTTGACGTCCAGATTGGCAGCATCAGACTGAGTAGAGTTACACCAGCAGGGGGCACCTGTGACCGTTTTCTAGGTACTTTGCTGCTGCTACTGCTGCTGAGTCGCTTCGGTCGTGTCCGACTCTGTGTGACCCCATAGACAGCAGCCCAGCAGGATCCCTCGTCCCTGGGGTTCTCCAGGCAAGAACACTGGAGTGGGTTGCCATTTCCTTCTCCAAGGCATGAAAGAGAAAAGTGAAAGTGAAGTCGCTCAGTCGTGTCCGACTCTTAGCGATCCCATGGACTGCAGCCCACCAGGCTTCTCCGTCCATGGTACTTTTCTAGGGTGCTAGAAAAGGTGGGTCTTTGTGTCCAGAGATCACATGACCGACAGAATGCCAGTTGATTTTATATGGTCCAAGGGAATCCTGGTTGGAGCTGCTGACATAGGAAGTGGGATCCTGTCCACTTTACTGGCAGCTCTTGAGCTTGGAAATTTGGGGTGCAATAGGAAGACTGATGGAGGGAAGTGAATTTTCTGGGTCTAAGCAGTCGACCTTTAATTGCAGCTTTGTGGAGCTTCGGAAGTTTCTGCATCACTAATTCTGTTTCTCCATCCTCAGCATTCAACATTTCTCCTGACCTAGTCACGTTCTTCTTACAGTTGCCCTCTCCCCATCCTCTTCATCTACCAGTTCCCTGGGTCCATCCCCCATTACCTTGTTAAAAGAAGAGAGCATGCCCAAATGGGGATTTAATATTTAATCTAATTGCAGTTTCAACCCCCCAGGAATGTAACCTTTTAGCAGTCAACCTGGAATTTCCAGGTTGAATTTCTCACTGGTCAGCCCCAGTGAGACGGTCTCCCCAACAGCCCCTTCCGTTCCCCCTAGAGAGACAACTTTGCCTGAAATAACACATTCTTTGCTGATAATTTCCTCTTTCCAACCCCTTTCTGCCTTTGAAATATATCCCTTTCCTCAGCTTGGGGGAGCACCTCTCTATTGCTAGATGGCATGCTGCCTGATTCATGAATCATTTAAAAAAAGTCAATTTGATCTGTGAATTCACTTCATTGAATTTTTGTTGTTTAATGGATTTGGCAGCAATGGTAGGCCTGAAGGAGACTTACAGGTTCCCTGTGAACCCTTTAAATTCACTGTCTTTCTCAGAAATTCTGAGGGTAAGTTTCCTCTTGACTTTGAGCATCTCTCTCTTTGCATCGAGCTCCCAATTCAATTAGCTTAGGTTGGGAGTTGCTGGTAGTTTGGATCACAGTTCCCTGTTTGATTGGAAACCAAAACTCTCGATTCAACCTCCAGATTCCATGTGGCAGTTTAGTCTGCATTTCCACATTTGTTTAAAGTCAGCCGACAGTCTCCATTCTTAGGGGTTTTGCTAGTTCAATCCTTTCCCCGTCCCCCAGTTTCATTGCTGTTGGCATGCACAGGGCCTTTTCTTGGCCCCGGGTACAGTACATCTCTTGGTTATCACTGATATATTAACGTGCACATTTGTTTGCCTTGTGTAAGTGTGTGTGCTCAGCTGTGTGCAAATGTTTGCGATCCTATGGGCCATAGCCTGCCAGGCGCCTCTGTCCATGGCATTCTCCAGGCAAGAACACTGGAGTGGGTTGCCATTTTCTCCTCCAGGGGATATCTTCCCGACTTGGGGATCAAACCCATGTCTCTTTTGTCTCCTGCATTGGCAGGCAGATTCTTTTACCCCTGAGCCACCTGGAAAGTCCCTTATTTTGTGTAGATAAAGACTGTAGCTAACAGGAATCTGGGAGGCCAAAAAGCTGAAAAAATTAGTATGCACAGGGAAGCACAGAAGAGCTGTGAAAACACTTGCCCCCAAACCCATAGACTTCCGTGTTAGGATAAGCTGGTCATGAAGCGGGTCAGACTGACCCACTAGGCCACTCACCAACCTCCAGAAATTTGCCATGCAACCATGTACACTGTGAAATACCACATAATTCCCAACTCAACAGCACATTGCTTTTAGGCATTAGTCCATCTCCAGGAAACCCAAAGTCTTAGCTCATGGGATCCTTAAACTCTGAAAAGTCAAGTGTATCATTTTTTTGCACACCTGCTTATTTTATATCTGAAAAATATGATCCTGTAAGCTATAAACATCTACAAAAATGGCAGAATATTATCAAAAGCAGCCTAGAATTGCAATGGTCATTATGGGGAACATTTTTTTAAATAATCTATTTCCCCCTTCAACTTCTTTAAAAATAAATTAATTAATTTATCTATTTATTATTATTTTGGCTGCTCTAGATCTTTGGTGGAGAAGGCAATGGCAGCCCACTCCAGTACTCTCGCCTGGAAAATCCCATGGATGGAGGAGCTATATGTGGGCTACTCTCTAGTTACTCTGCACGGGCTTCTCATTGCAGTGGCTTCGCTTGTTATAGAGCATGGGCTCTAGGGTGTACGGGATTCAGTAATTGTGGCTCACAGGCTTAGTTGCCCTGAGGATCAACTCACGTCTCCTGCATTGGTGGGTGAATTCTTAACCACTGGACTACCAGGGAAGTCCCTATGGGGAACATTTTAATTAGATGTGATTTTGGAGAAGGCAATGGCACCCCACTGCAGTACTCTTGCCGGGAAAATGTCATGGACGGAGGAGCCTGGTAGGCTGTAGTCCATGGGGTCGCTAGGAGTCGGACACGACTGAGCTACTTCACCTTCACCTTTCATTTGCATGCATTGCAGAAGGAAATGGCAACCCACTCCAGTGTTCTTGCCTGGAGAATCCCAGGGACAGGGGAGCCTGGTGGGCTGCCGTCTATGGGGTCGCACAGAGTCGGACACGACTGAAGCGAGTTAGCAGCAGCAGCAGCAGCAGATCATTCATTTAAGAAGTGTAGTTGAAAGTAAGGATTCCCAAATTAAACAAGCAGAATGGGATACTTATTTTACCTGGTGTGCAGAAATCTCCAAAAGCCTTCAAGTTTCCAAAATAGCCTCACTGAACACTGCAACAGGATACAAAACCCAGAAATAAACCCACATGCCCATGGTCCATTAATCTTTGACAAAGGAGCCAAGAATATATAAGAATTTACAATGGACAAAGGACAGTCTCCTTAGCAAGTAGTGGACAGACACATGTAAATCAATGAATTTAGAATACATTCTCATATCTTACACAAAAATAAACTCAAAATGGATTAAAGACTTAAATATAAGACATGACACCATAAAACTCCTGGAAGAGAACACAGGCAAAATATTCTCTGACATAAATTGTAGCCATGTTTTCTTAGGTCAGTCTCCCAAGGCAACAGAAATAAATGCTAAAAACAACAAATGAGACCTCATCAAGCTTTTGCATAGCAAAGGAAATTACAAAGAAAACAAAGAGACCATTTAACGGAAAAGGAGAAAATATTTATAAACAATGTGACAGCGCGGGCTTAATTTCCAAAATATAAAAACATCTCATACAACTCAATAACAAAAAACCAAACAATCAAAAAATAGGCAGAAGACCTAAATGACATTTGTCCAAAGAAGACATCCAGATGGCCAATAGGCGCATGAAAAGATGTTCATCATTGCTAATTACTAGAGAATTGCAACCCACTCCAGTGTTCTTGCCTGGAGAATCCCAGGGACGAGGGAGCCTGCTGGGCTGCCGTCTATGGGGTCGCACAGAGTCGGACACGACTGAAGTGACTTAGCAGCAGCAGCAGCAGAGAACTGCAAAACTACAGTGAGGCATCACCTCACACTTGTCAGAGTGAGAGGTGATAGCGCAGCCTTAGAAGGTCTATAAATGGGTATGGAGGAAAGGGAACCCTCGTCCACTGTTGGTGGGAATGTAAATTGGCAGCCACCATGGAAAACAGGATGGAGGTGCCTCAAAAACCTGAAGACAGAGTTGTCATATGATCCAGCAATCCCACTCCTGGGCATATATCCAGCGAAAACTCTTAATTTAAAAAGATGCACACACCCAAATGTTCATAGCAGCACTATCTATAGAGGTCAAGATGAAAATTTTATGTCTGAAAACTACCATCCTGGAAGCTATAAATATCTACAAAATGACAGAATCTTACCAAAAATAGCTTAGAATTACAATGACCATTATGGGGAACATTTTAATTAGGCATGATCATTCATTTAAGAAAGTGCTCTTGAAATAAGAATTCCTGGATTAAAAAACCAGAAAGGGATACCTATTTCACCTCCTATGTAGAGGCCTCCAAAAGGTTTCAAGATTCCAAAATAGCCTGTTTGTCTGTTGATGGGCACACCCCAAGTGCCTATCTATAGATAGGCATCAGGTGGACAAAGTATTGGAGCTTCAGCTTCAGCATCAGTCCTTCCAATGAATGTTCAGGACTGATTTCTGTTTGGTAAACAAGTTCATTTGTATCATATTTTAAAATCCACATATAAGTGACATCATATGGTATTTGTCTTTGTCTGATTTACTGACTCTTGAGAGTCCCTTGGACTGCAAGGAGATCCAACCAGTCCATCCTAAAGAAAATCAGTCCTGAATATTCACTGAAGGACTGATGCTGAAGCTGAAACTCCAATACTTCGGCCACCTGATGCGAAGAGCTGACTCATTTGAAAAGACCTTGATGCTGGGAAAGATTGAGGGCAGGAGGAGAAGGGGACGACAGAGGATGAGATGGTTGGATGGCATCACTGACTCAATGGACATGGGTTTGGGTGAACTCCAAGAGTTGGTGATGGACAGGGAGGCTTGGAGTGCTGCGGTTCATGGGGTCACAAAGAGTCGGACACGACTGAGAGACTGAACTGAACTGATTTACTCAGCATTATATCGGAGAAGGCAATGGCACCCCACCTCACTCTTGCCTGGAAAATCTCATGGACAGAGGAGCCTGGTGGCCTACAGTCCATGGGATCACTAAGAGTTGGACACTTTCACTTTTCACTTTCCTGCATTGGAGAAGGAAATGGCAACCCACTCCAGTGTTCTTGCCTGGAGAATCCCAGGGACGGGGGAGCCTGGTGGGCTGCCGTCTATGGGGTTGCACAGAGTCGGACACGACTGAAGCGACTTAGCAGCAGCAGCAGCAGCAGTAGTATTATATATAAAATACATAATCAGATCCTATTGTATAGCACAGGGAACTATATTCAATATCTGCTAATAAATCATAAGGAAAAAGAATCTGAACAGAATATATATGTATATACATAGTTATATAGAATATAACTCATATCAGTTCAGTTCAGTCACTCAGTTGTGCTGACTCTTTGAGACCCCATGAATCGCAGCACGCCAGGCCTCCCTGTCCATCACCATCTCCCGGAGTTCACTCAGACCCGCGTTCATCGAGTCCATGATGCCATCCAGCCATCTCATCCTCGGTCGTCCCCTTCTCCTCCTGCCCCCAATCTCTCCCAGCATCAGAGTCTTTTCCAATGAGGCAACTCTTCGCATGAGGTGGCCAAAGTACTGGAGCTTCAGCTTTAGCATCATTCCTTCCAAAGAAATCCCAGGGTTGATCTCCTTCAGAATGGACTGGTTGGATCTCCTTGCAGTCCAAGGGACTCTCAAGAGTCTTCTCCAACACCACAGTTCAAAAGCATCAATTCTTCTGCGCTCAGCCTTCTTCACAGTCCAACTCTCACATCCATACATGACCACTGGAAAAACCATAGCCTTGACTAGACGGACCTTAGTCGGCAAAGGAATGTCTCTGCTTTTGAATATACTGTCTAGGTTGGTCATAATTTTTCTTCCAAGGAGTAAGCGTCTTTTAATTTCATGGCTGCAGTCACCATCCGCAGTGATTTTGGAGCCCAAAAAATAAAGTCTGACACTGTTTCTACTGTTTCCCCATCTATTTCCCATGAAGTGATCGGGCCAGATGCCATGATCTTCATTTTCTGAATGTTGAGCTTTAAGCCAACTTTTTCACTCCCCTCTTTCACTTTCATCAAGAGGCTTTTTAGCTCCTCCTCACTTTCTGCCATAAGGGTGGTGTCATCTGCATATCTGAGGTTACTGATATTTCTCCCATCAATCTTGATTCCAGCTTGTGTTTCTTCCAATCCAGCGTTTCTCATGATGTACTCTGCAAATAAGTTAAATAAGCAGGGTGACAATATACAGCCTTGACATACTCCTTTTCCTATTTGGAACCAGTCTGTTTTTCCATGTCCAGTTCTAACTGTTGCTTCCTGACCTGCATACAGATTTCTCAAGAACTGATATATATGTATATACACACACACGTGTCTATTTAGTTGTATAGAATATTACTGATATATATGTATTGTGTATACACACACACACACACATATATATATGTATGTTACATAGAATATACACTTATATATACTCATATAGGACTTCCCATGTGGTGCAATGGTAAAAAATCCACCTTCAATGCAGGAATCGTGGGGTTCAATCCCTGGGTTGGAAGATCCCCTAGAGAAGGAAATGGCAACCCACTCTAGTATTCTTGCCTGGGAACTCCCATGGATAGAGGAGCCTGGTGGGCTATATAGTCCAGAAGGCCAAAAGAGTCAGACACGACTTAGCAGCTAATACATATAAATGTGTAAATATATGTATGTATATAATATAAAACTGAATCACCTTGCTGTACACCAGAAATTCACGCATCAACTAAAGTTCAATAAAAAATTTCAATAACTCAATTTAAAAATGGAAAAATAATCATTGCAAAAGGTGAATAAAAAAATTCTAGAGGTACTAAAATAAAAGACAACAGGACTGGCCTGACTTCCCCTGCTCTCTTCTGTCCTTCTTTATCTGCAAACTCAGGTTTTACTAATTCTCTGAACTTCCTTTTTATCCTAAGACTAGTAAGCAGTTATATTTTTCAAATAAAAGTGTCCAGGTCTGCAGGCAACCTGCCTCAGATATCTTTCACTCTTTAGTTAAAGATTGAACTAGGGTAATAGTTAATTGAAATAAAGGTTATAGTTAAAGGATTTCCTAAACCCTAAGAAGAGTCCAAGAATTTTTTGAAGAGTTTAGAATCTCTGTGGGCTTTCCCAGTGGCTCAGACAATAAATAATGTGCCTGCAATGCAGAAAATCCAGGTTCAATCCCTGGGTCAGGAAGATTTCATGGAGAAGGGAATGACAGCCACTCCAGGATTCTTTCCTGGAAAATCCCAGGGACAGAGGAGCCGAGCTGGCTATAGTCCATCAGGTTGCAAAGAGTTGGACACAACTGAGTGACTTTCACTTAGAATCTTTATTGAGGCTTATGATCCTGGGATGCCAGATCTTTATCAGCTTGTGCACAGGCTGGTAGGACCTGGAGAAGTCCCCAGATGGATGGGGAAACAGAATAGCAAAACCCTGAGGATGATACTTGAGATCCTCTACCAGAAAAAACTTGTGAAATAGCAACTGACTTTTCACAAGCTATTCCTAGAGTGTTCCCCACACTATCTGTTCTGCTATTCAAGCATGCAGAGAAGGAATGCTTGTCCTGTGGCATTTGTGATTTCATATAATCAATGATGTTATCTAAGTTTCTAAGCAGCTCCAGTGGCCTATTTGTAAACAGAATATCTCGTGAGTTGAGTGAATTAATTAAAAAGGCAGAAAATTAAATAGGAGGCCACTGGCATGAGCAAAGTCATGATTATAGCTGAGTACTTTGAAAGGACTATGGAATAAGATGATAAACAAAGATCTGCTGTATTATTGGCCTTGTAACTACAACAGCTCCAAGACCAGATCTCAAATAATACTTGGGCTTCCCACATCACATCCTGCTAGGGTCCATCATCAGAATGCCCACCCAAGAAGTAATGTCTCATTTGTAATCGGTTGGGGCACTGGAAAAAAAAAATTGTGCACAGAGTCCTATACAAATTCCTCAATACCCACCCAAATGCCCCCCAAGAGAGAGCCCCCCTGTAGGCCTCTCCCAAAACTGATGGGGCTCCCAGGCACCCTCTGGCAGAGTGCTAAAGCAATACCCTTAAGCAGCCCAAGGGAGACAAAAATTCAAAGTTATATGGCAGCCTGGATGGGAGGGACATTTCACGGAGAATGAATACGTGTATGCTGCTGCTGCTGCTGCTAAGTCGCGTCAGTTGTGTCCGACTCTGTGTGACCCCATAGACGGCAGCCCATGAGGCTCCCCCGTCCCTGGGATTCTCCAGGCAAGAACACTGGAGTGGGTTGCCATTTCCTTCTCCAATGCATGGAAGGGAAAATGAAGTCGCTCAGTGGTTTCCAACTCCCAGCGACCCCGTGGACTGCAGCCCACCAGGCTCCTCTGTCCATGGGGTTTTCCAGGCAAGAGTATTGGAGTGGGGTGCCACTGCCTTCTCCGAATATGTGTATAAATATGGCTAAATCCCTTTGCCGTTCACTTGAGACAGTCACAACATTGTTAATCAGCTGTACCCTCGACACAGGGCTTCCGCAGGGACTCAGGCGGTAAAGAATCTGCCTAAAATGTGGGAGATGTAGATGCTATCCCCGGATTGAGAAGGTTCCCTGCAGAAAGGATGGCTACCCACTCCAGTATTCTTGCCTGGAGAATCCCGTGAACAGAGCAGCCTGGAGGGCTACAGCCCATAGGGTCGCAAAGAGTAGGGCATGACTGAGCAACTAACACTTTCACACTTTCATACCCCAATACAATATAACAAGTTTAAAAGCAAAACAAAAACTGATAGAAATCTTGCCAAATTCTGGTAGGTCCTGGGGCTGCACTCTCCACTTTACATCCCATTCTCATTGGACAAATTCTGTGAAAAAAAGGTTTCTGTCTAATAATGTTCAGAGAGAATTTCTTTCTCAGCCAATGCAAAGTGATTCTGGGTAAAGCATTCTTTTTAGCAGTGTGTCACGGTCCCAGTCAATGCATCAATATTAAATAGAGATCTCTTTTGTAGGGGCTTCTCTGGTGGCTCAGAGGTTAAAACATCTGCCCGCAAGGCAGGAGACCCAGGTTTGATCCCTGGGTCGGGAAGATCCCCTGAGAAGGAAATGACAACCCACTCCAGTACTCTTGCCTAGAGAATCCCATGGACAGAGAAGCCTGGTAGCCTACAGTCCACGGGATCGCAGAGAGTCCGACACGATTGAACGACTTCACTTTCACTTTCCAAATGAAAAAGGTCAATACTCTTTGCTTCCCATGGAGACTTCACCTTAGAATTTCCTGACCAGTTTGAACCTGATCTCATATGTTCTTTATAATTTGTCCTTGAATTAGAAGAAGAATCCCAACACAAATCCCCTAATTTAATCAAGGTGCTCAAAAATCTGTGGGCTACTTCTGATGCTGATATTGGTAGAATAAAAAGTATTTCAATACAAGGCCTACAGTACATAGTCAGGTGGATCTGGCTAGAAGTTTTCCTAAAATGCCTCCTTGTGCATTAATGCCTGAGGCTGTACAAGACCTCTAACCTTGTCACACAGCAGAAGACTTAATCACCCTGAGGCTGATCTTTCCTGTACCAATTCCTGGAACATGCTGATCTCCCAGGCCACAGACCTAATGGGCAGGATGGATAAAGCATTCTTTTTAGCAGTGTGTCACGGTCCCAGTCAATGCATCAATATTAAATAGAGATCTCTTTTGTAGGGGCTTCTCTGGTGGCTCAGAGGTTAAAACATCTGCCCACAAGGCAGGAGACCCAGGTTTGATCCCTGGGTCGGGAAGATCCCCTGAAGAAGGAAATGACAACCCACTCCAGTACTCTTGCCTAGAGAATCCCATGGACAGAGAAGCCTGGTAGCCTACAGTCCACGGGATCGCAGAGAGTCCGACACGATTGAACGACTTCACTTTCACTTTCCAAATGAAAAAGGTCAATACTCTTTGCTTCCCATGGAGACTTCACCTTAGAATTTCCTGACCAGTTTGAACCTGATCTCATATGTTCTTTATAATTTGTCCTTGAATTAGAAGAAGAATCCCAACACAAATCTCCTAATTTAATCAAGGTGCTCAAAAATCTGTGGGCTACTTCTGATGCTGATATTGGTAGAATAAAAAGTATTTCAATACAAGGCCTACAGTACATAGTCAGGTGGATCTGGCTAGAAGTTTTCATAAAATGCCTCCTTGTGCATTAATGCCTGAGGCTGTACAAGACCTCTAACCTTGTCACACAGCAGAAGACTTAATCACCCTGAGGCTGATCTTTCCTGTACCAATTCCTGGAACATGCTGATCTCCCAGGCCACAGACCTAATGGGCAGGATGGTGATTTGTCCAGGACTTAAGAACCATCAGCAAGATAGCTGGTCCCTGTTTCCCAGTCATGCCAATGCTGAACATCCTTTTATCACGAGTTCTACCAGAGGCAAAAGGTTTTGTTCACTGCTATGGACCTTTGGTGGGCCTTTATCAGTATCCCTGTGCACCCCTATAGCCAATAGCTACTCACCTTGACTTGGAACAATCACAATGTACCTGGATAGTCACACCTCAAGGGTTCACTGAGGCCACTTCTGTCTCTCCCATGTGCTCCCCCCAAATGTAAGACCCTCCAGTCCCAGGAAATCAACCTTTTATAGTAAGTAGATGACCTCTTGTACTTAGTTACCAAAGAGGCATCGATAAAGGATTCCACTTATTTGCTGTAAGTGAAAGTTACAATTGACTCTAGACACTGTTCATTATCACATAATAATGTAAGCCCTGAAGGAATCCACCTGTCTCCAAAAAGAATGAAGCTTATTTGAGGATTTCCTGGGCTCACAACTAAGAGCCAGCTTTGTGGATTTTTAGGTCTAGCTGACTATTGCCAACTATTTGTGGTTGTTTTTCAGTCCCTAAATCGTCTCTGACTCTTTGCGACCCCATGAACTGCTGCACACTAGACTTCCTTGTCCTTCACTATCTCCCAGAGTTTGCTCAAACACATGTCCACTGAGTCAGTGATGCCATCCAGCCATCTCATCCTCTGTCACCCCCTTCTTCTCCTGCCCTCCATGTTTCCCAGCATCAGGGTCTTTTCCAGTGAATCGGCTCTTCACATCAGGTGGCCAAAGGATTGGAGCTTCAGCTTCAGCATCAGTCTTTCCAATGAATATCCAGGGTTGATTTTCTTTAGGATTGACTGGTTTGATCTCCTTGCTCCCCAAGGAACTCTCAATAGTCTTCTCCAGCGCCACAGTTCGAAAGCAATGATTCTTCGGTGCTCAGCTTTTTTTATGGTCCACTTCTCATATCTGTACATGACTATTGTAAAAACCATAGCTTTGACTATACAGACCTTATGGGTTCCTAATTTTTCTCTCCCTACTCTATGAACTTACTCAAATTTCTGTCCTTGAGCTCCTTCCATGGCAGGACAAACACAAGTTCTAAGACTAAAACAAGATCTTCCTGTACTGGGGCTACCTTATCTGTGCAGGACAGAGAGAACCAGACCCTAGGAACATCAAGAGCTTGGTAATAAACACAGGCCTCTGACAGCATCTGCTTGATTCTGTTGTTCCTGCCACCCCAGCTGTCTCAGGGCTGTACCACAGCTGCAAAGTTAGTAGAGCCTCAGCGGACCTAACTCCAAGAAATGTTTATTTATAAGTTTTTTACTCTGTCCAAAGTCTTCGTAATGCTGGCCTGACCCAACATTTCTCTGCAAGCAGACCAATTTCCTACGAGATCCTTCTGCTCTCATCACCTAACCTTTAACAGCATCCTTCATCTTGCTGTGTTACTATCTCTTACCTGACAAAGGTGAGCTCCATGACTTTGAGCTGTTAATGTGCCTTTCGGTGACATGATGTCCTGATTTGTGAAACATCTTGTTGACTCATCCTGATCTAATTTTACTTGTGGATGGTTCAGTTTGTAAAAGAAGAGAGAAGGAATTTTCACACTGGTGATGCTCTTACTATTACTTGAGAGGGAAAATCTCCCACAAGCTAAATCAGCTCAGTGAGCCAAGCTCCGTGCCAGGATCAGGATGAACTGACACTCGGTTATGTCTTTGGTGTCATCCATGATTTGGGGAAGTTACAGAAACAGAGATTTTCTTTCATTCTCCGGTACCCCAATCAAACACGGACAACAAGTAAAGGGCCTACTTACTGCTATTCTCTTAGCTTCTGAAACTGCCTTCATGAAAATCAAGGTTCACACTAACAGAACTGAACCTGAATATCAGGGAGACGCCTTGGCGGGCTTTCATGCAAAGGCAGCACCAACAGTGTCTGTAGAAGTGTGGCCCACGTGAGTGGTCCATTCTGCCTCTATATTCTGACCTTTTGTCGCCAGACTTCTGCCATGCGGATGGCTATGCAACACAGCAACAGTCTGCTCTTGAGTCAGAGAAATTGAGATTTGCAAACTGTGGTTGTAAATTCAATAAACAGCTATGGGAAACTTAAGGCAGCCATTTAGTTCTTCTCTGTTCCCAGGCTAATCTCATTTTTTCAATTTTTGCATTCTTTCACTCATTGTGGTGCATTTAAGATGACTCAAATGATAAATAAACATTGGAGTGGGAGACGTCTATACAATTGCGAAAAGTTTATTACCAGCATGCCTGACCTGTCAGGTCCCTAATCCTGGAAAAATTATTTTTGTTCCCAGACTTGGACCTCTTCTCTCTGGACCTTTTGACACTTGAAACCAGACTTCATTCAGTTGCCACCTGGAATGGGTGCCATTGCCTTCTTCAATATAATACTGAGTAAATCAGTTCAGTTCAGTCCCTCAGTTGTGCCTGACTCTTTGCGACCCCATGAACCGCAGCACGCCAGGCCTCCCTGTCCATCACCAACTCCCGGAGTTCACTCAGACTCATGGCCATTGAATTGGTGATGCCATCCAACCATCTCATCCTCTGTCACCCCCTTCTCCTCCTGCCCTCAATCTTTCCCAGCATCAGGGTCTTTTCCAATGAGTCAGCTCTTCGCATCAGGTGGCCAAAGGACTGGAGTTTCAGTTTCAGCATCAGTCCTTCCAATGAACACCCAGGACTGATCCCTTTTAGGATGGACTGGTTGGATCTCCTTGCAGTTCAAGGGACCCTCAAGAATCTTTTCCAACACCACAGTTCAAAAGCATCGATTCTTCGGCGCTTAGCTTTCTTTACAGTCGAACTCTCACATCCATACATGACCACTGGAAAAACCATAGCCTTAACTAGATGGACCTTTGTTGACAAATAATGTCTCTGCTTTTTAATATGCTGTCTAGGTTGGTTATAACTTTCCTTCCAGGGAGTAAGCGTCTTTTAATTTTATGGCTGCAATCACCATCTGCAGTGATTTTCTATGTTCTTGTTATTGTGTGTATGTTTTCTGGATTGATTGAAGCGTTTCCCTGCCACAAGTCTGATGCTTTCACAATGGGAAAAAAAAAAAAAAAAACAACCTCTGGGAAAATGTGTTTTCCACTTGAAATAAACATTCCACTATCTCCAGTGATCAAGGCACCCACTTCTCTGCACAAATTGTATGAACCTTAGTGAAAACTTTGCAAAAATTTTGGAATCATCACAGTCCGTGTCGCCCTCAATCATCAGGCAAGGTCAAGACAACTAATGGAATCCTCAAACTTGAACCTCTAAATTTGGGACTTCCCTGCTGGTCCACTGATTAAGCTTTTGTGTTTCCAAGGCAGAAAATTCGGGTCTGATCCCTGGTCAGGGAACTAAACCCACTCCAGTGTTCTTGCCTGGAGAATCCTAGGGATAGGGGAGCCTGGTGGGCTGCCGTCTATGAGGTCGCACAGAGTCGGACACGACTGAAGCGACGCAGCAGCAGCAGCAGCAGGGAACTAAGATCCCACATGCCATGTGGTGTGGCCAAAAAAAAAAGGAAAAAAAAAAACAAAACTCTAAGCTTACTGAAAGTATTAGACTCTCTTAGCCTAAAATATTGCCTCTGGCCTTGCTGACTGTTTATAATACACCCTTTGGGAAATATAAACTCATTTCACTTGAGACAGTCACTTAATAGACCAAAGTCCCTTGGTATACAACTTTCTGCTGATCCCTTGTTTCCTGTTAATGTGATTAGCTACTGTAAGGGTTTCATGTCTTATGCTAAAGCTTATCAATAGGTTAAAGACTTCCTGGATCCCAATACAAAATATCCTTTTGGTCACAGTCTGGAGCCTGATGACTGAGTTCTGGAAACATCATCAGAAGGAAGTAGCCTTCAAACTCTGTTGGAAAGGACCTTACCAAGTGCTCTTGACACTCACGCTGTGGTGAAACTAGAGGACATTGAGCCTTGGGTACACACCACACAGCTAAGGAAGGCTCCACCTGGCATCTGGGCCTACGCAGATGCTGGAGATCCCTGAACCAAATCCATAAGAGAGAGAAGCAGCTGGCTTCAAGGGAGACACAAGATGGTGGATCAAGACTTCATACTTTAACTGAATGTGAAAAAATTGTTCTTCTCTTCCTTTTCCTCTGGCATTGGCTTGGAAAGATAACACCCTCTTCTGTATCTCCCAGGCCATGTTTAAGGGGAGTAATCTTTCAGAATGCTCAATCTGTCATCCAAGATTCTAACCCATCCATGAAGCTAGAGACCCTCTTGACCAATTTCTCTTCTGTTCTCAATGTCACTCCAATAACAATTGACTCCCACTTAGAACTCCCTATTAGTTCAACTCTTACAACCCAGAACATCTGGAGCCTTGCTTTTCCCCTTCTCCAACCGTAACTGTATGCAGTCAATTAGATATACCTACACAAATCTTAGTATGAATGCATTTGCAACACCACGTTCCCAAGATAATCTAAATCAGATTGGTCTCCCATTCACTAAGACATCTCACCAGCAGTGCACATTTTTGCAAGACGTTTAGGATGACTCTTTATTTCAGGCTAGGAGATTCCCTTCCCACATGTGCTGAAGACCTGACTGACCCCTGGCTTGGATGGGTAAATGCAGCAAACCCTGTGAATAAGTCCATTAGTAGCACCCGGAATGGTCTGTGCCCCAACACACTTTGTCCTTCTCTGTGCTTGCCTCCATTCTCCCTGGACCAGTGGAAACACAGCCAGGCAGTGCCTCTTAGATTATCTAATGGTGCCCCTAACTTACCGCAAGTGAGTTGTCATCTCATTGATTGACTTCTCTGGACTCACACCATCGCATTAGAAAGGAAATATCAGAAGATGTTCATGATTCAGGATTCGCTTCCTTTGGCAGACACATACTTGCCTGGTTAGGAATAAGTACAAATGACTTTAGGCCCAGGACCCCTCCTTAACTCCTGAAGATATTGCACATTCTGTTGCTAGGATAATAGCTGCCCAACAATGATCCTTAAACTTTCTGTCCAAGGTAATTCTTAATAATAGGATAGACTTTGATTATTTTTTTAGTTGAACGAGGAGGGGTGTCTGCACTGTGATCCATACTACCTGCATTTGGGTTAACCCTTCTGGGGAAGCTGAGACTCAGTTACACCACTGAGCCAGCATTTGGATTTGGAAAATGACTCTTTCGATGGGTCTGTCTTTGACTGATTTGGGTCTTAGAGACCATGGCTCAAAGCGCATTCTAAACATTAGAGATTATCCGGCTTATAATAATCATAGAAATCTCCCTGCTGTGTTGTGTTCTCTTTATGACTAGAATGTAGGAAAAGGAATGAAGAGAAATAGCCAACTTAAAAATTGTGGACCTAAAATTGTGGTCTGTGAATATCACAGAGATGAAGTTATAAAAAGGTCCTGACTTATGAATACCACACAGAGGATGGACAAAAGCTGTGAGAACTACAGAGCAGTTGCTAACAGTGATGCCAAGGTCTTAAATTTTGATCACATCTCTCTATGCTGAAAGTCTGATCTAAAGAGAAGGATAGTTTTAAAAAGGAGACGGAAAAAAAAAAATAGAATAAATAAAATAAGAGATTGCAGTCTCCAAATGGAGTCACTTGTGTTAAACCCCACATCCGAAAACCAAGACTTATTGCTTGACCTAGCTGCAATTCAACTCCCCAGGACTGTGACCTTTAACCAGTCAGCCTGGAAATTACCTGGTCAGCACTAAGGAGATGAATGTGTGCTTGCCAAGTCCCTTCAGTCATGTCTGACTCTGCGACCCTATGGACTGTAGCCCACCACGTTCCTCTGGCCATGGGATTCTCCAGGCAAGAATACTGGAGGGGGTTGCCATGCCGTCCTCTAGGGGAGCTTCCTGACCCAGGGAACGAACCCACATCTCCTGCATTGGCAAGTGGGTTCTTTACCACTAGTGCCACCTCAGAAGCTCTACTAGGGAGAGGACCGGTTCCTGCTTCTAAGACTCTTCCATTCTCCTTAGGCAGGTGATGTTGCCTGAAGCAAAGCATTCTTTGTTAATAATTTCCCATCTCCTTTCGGCCTTTAAGAGCCATTGTTTTCTATAGCTTGGGGGAGCTCCTTTCTATTGCTAGATGGGCTGTTGCTTAATTCATGAATTGTTGAATAAAGTGAATTTGACTTGTAAACTTATTCAGTAGAATTTTTGTTGTTTAACAACTTTGTGCCTATACATTTCCAGAGTGTCTTGGCTGCTACCCCCTTTGCCGCTCAATCCAGCCTGCAGGGGCATTGACCACTGATCATGATACTTTCCTTACCCACTGAATCAAAACTTTTGATTCCTATTATGTGCTTGGTGATCAGATGCTCTGGTTTGTCCAGGACCGTGTTCATTTATATCCTGAGGCAGGAGATAGGTGAGCTCCAGGCTAGGCATTTGCAGCTAGCCTCCTGTTTACATTTCCTAAGGAAGGAGGCTGGTGGGCTCTAGGCTAGATGCTTACACCCAGCCTTCTCTTTGCACTTTGAGATGGAAATAACAACGTGACCAGAGTAAATATTGTGACCTTGGCTGCTAAGTTGCTTCAGTCGTGTCCAACTCTGCGACCTCATGAATTGTAGCTCACCAGGCTTTCCTGGCAAAAATACCTGAGTGGGTTGCCGTGCTCTCCTCCAGGGAATCTTCCTGGCCCAGGGATCGAACCTGAGTCTCTTACATCTACCTGCATTGGCAGACAGGTTCTTTACCACTAGCACCAATATTGGGTTGGCCAAAAAGTTTGTTCAGGGTTTTCCACAAGATGTTATGAATATTTTGGCCAACCCAACAGCTGAACTTTGCCTCCTGTGGACACTTTCAGATAACCGCTATGGCAGAGACAAAAGTGTTAGTCATTCAGCTGTGTTTGACTCTTCGTCTGTAGTCCGCCAGGCTCCTCTGTCCATGGGATTCTCCAGGCAAGAACACTGAAGTGGGTTGCCATTTCCTTCTCCAGGGGATCTTCCTAACCTAGGGATTGAACTTGGATCTGCCCCATTGCAGGCAGATTCTTTACCATCTGAGTCACTCAAAAAGCCTCTCAAAAACCCCCGTGCTTTTCCATCCATGAAGACCAAGTTTA
>SJXQ01009955.1:0-10602 GCA_006408695.1 Aepyceros melampus
CAACAAATCATATCTTAGTATAAATAAGTCTCAAATATTGCATGAGACATACCTACATATTTGGAGAATATTTGTTGTTTAGCTTAAAGGCAAACTCAGCTAGGCATCCTGTATTTTTATTTGCTAAACCTGGCAACCTTAATTAAAGAGAAAGACAAATACCTCATCCATATGATATCTTTTATGTGTGGAATCTAAAATATGGTACAAATGAACCTGTCTACAAAATAGAAACACATGCACACATATAGAAAACAGACTTGAGTTTGCCCAGCGGCAGTGGGGAAGGGAGAGAGATGGACTGGGAGTTTGTGGTTGGCAGATACAAACTATTGCACTTAGAATGGATAAACAGCAAGGAACTATATCCAATCTCCTGGAAAAGAAGATTTAAAAAGAATGTGTATCTGTGTTTAAGTTAGTCATTTTGCAGAAATTAACACAACAATGTAAATCAACTACATGTCATTAAAAAAATAGAAAAAAAAAATCGGTGTGTGCAGCTAACGTGGGGCTGGAAGGATGCAGGGAGGCTGCTCTCAGAGCAAATGGCCTCTGACAGCTGGGCAGCTGTCTGTAGCAGGAATAACTCCAGACCAAACAAATGCACTCCAGCTGTTTGAGATTTTTTTTTTTAAGTTGGTGGTTAGGGGAGCAACCGAGGGCTGTTTTAGCTGCTACCACCCGTAGGGTCCTAGCTGCCAAGCACAGCCAGCTCACCTCAGGGAAGGAGCAGGGTGGGAAGGGCAGTGTGGGGGTTCATCCCCAGAGGGAGAACCTCAGGGCTCACTTGGATCTGGAGGGAGCGATGGAAGCAGGAAGAGGGAAGCCTTGACCCTTGAAGACAGCTCCGTGGAGCCCATCCCAGAACGCAGGAAGGTGAAGATGGGGCTGCAACATCCTCGGGCTACACCTTGGGTACCACCCCGTAGCCCCATGCATGGGGCAGGGAGGATGCCATGTGTGGCATCTGCTGCAGCAGGCACTAGTCTTCTTGGGAAGAAACACCTGGAAGATACTGTACATCCTGAAGAGAATGTTTTCTACATCTCCTGAATGGCAGGGCCTCCCTGTCCAGCCAGCCAGGGAGAGAGGCAAGGATAAGGATCGTTCTCACTGGTGGGGGACATCCAAAGTGAATTCTGGTTGGAAACAAGGACTAGCTGGGTGACCTTGGGCACAGCAGTTTACTAATCTGTTGCTTCACTTTCTTCCTCTACAGGATAGGGTTAGAATCAATGGTGGGCTCTGCCATCTCTGATCCATTATTCTCCTGGAAACTGCTCCAAGTTGGAACAGAGTTTCCCCAGTCAGGTCAGTTACCTACACCAGCTATAAGAAAGAATGAAATGACAAAGCTAAAAAAAAAGAAAGAAAGAAAAAGGAGGGGAAATGAATTTATTCCCTGCATAATTATCAACATTATTTCTCATCATTTGCCAACAGAAATTCATTCCCCTTGCTGAGGGATGGCATTCTGAATGTGACCCACATTAATAAATTGATGTGGAGGCAAGACAAAAATGTAGTTATGATTTTGGTATCTACAAGATGTCCATAGAGTCTGGAATCATAGATAATACTGTTTTACTTTTTGTTCATATTGAAGATATCTGTGACATATTCACTCACATTTCTGGAATGCATCTATATGCATATATATAATAATAAATATTAAATATATAATTATATAATATATATAAATACATATATATGTTTTTAGTGTGTGTGCACACAAGTATATGAGAGAAAAAATAAATATGGCAAATATTAATAATTAGTGAATCTTAAAAATAGTCAGATGGTGATTGCAGCCATGAAATTAAGACACATACTCCTCGGAAGGAAAGTTATGACCAACCTAGATAGCATATTAAAAAGCAGAGACATTACTTTGCCAACAAAGGTCCGTCTAGTCAAGGCTATGGTTTTTCCAGTGGTCATGTATGGATGTGAGAGTTGGACTGTGAAGAAAGCTGAGCACCAAAGAATTGGTGCTTTTGAACTGTGGTGTTGGAGAAGACTCTCAAGAGTCCCTTGGACTGCAAGGAGATCCAACCAGCCCATCCTAAAGGAGTCCTGGGTGTTCATTAGAAGGCTGAGGCTGAAACTCCAATACTTTGGCCACCTCATGTGAAGAGTTTACTCATTGGAAAAGACTCTGGCCTTGCTAATGCTCCTTGTTTATGAGCTACTCCGGACTACTTTTCATTAAAACTGAAGCATCAACTCTGTGTTTAATTATTTTGATGAAATAATTCACCAAGTAAGGATTATTTGAAATCCATTTTTAAAGTTCAGTTCAATATTTGATTGCTGGAATGTTGGGGTGGGGGTTATGTATAAAGCATGCCCTTAGTCTCAACCTGAAGCTGGGAGGGATTGGGGGCAGGAGGAGAAGGGATGACAAAGCATGAGATGGCTGGATGGCATCACCAACTCAATGCACATGAGTTTGGGTCAACTCCGGGAGTTGGTGATGGACAGGGAGGCCTGGCATGCTGCAGTTCATGGGGTCACAAAGAATCGGACACAACTGAGTGACTGAACTGAACTGAAAAATAGTCAATGAAAGTAAATACAACTCCAGGTTTTCCACTGAGGTGTTCAGGTAACTACTATTTAACCAGTCAAAACATTGCATTTGAATGGAAAAACAAGCTTTCAAATCAGTGAAGTGTAAGAAATGATTGCAATATTTATGTTAGTTATTAAGGGCATTGTTTAGCTGCTAAGTTGTGTCAAACTCTTTTGCAACCCCATGGACTACAGCCTGCCAGGCTCCTCTGTCCATGGAATTTCCCAAGCAAGAATACTGACATGGGTTGCCATTTCTTTCTCTAGGAGATCTTCCTAACTCAAGGATCAAATCCACGTCTCCTGCTTGGCAGATGGTTTCTTTATCACTGGGTCACCTGGAAGACTGTATTAAGGGTATTAAATATATAGAAAGAAGGCTTTATATGAATGCGAAGAATTTATGGAAAATATCTAGTCTTATTCTTATTTCTGTTAATTTTGTAACTTTACATCTGATATGAAAAGCATTTCTAATTTCTACATCACATCCTAGCAAAAATTGCAAGAATCCGTGGGTTCACTCCTTTGGGCTACATCTGCTCCTAACTGAATGGGTTAGGAACTCCACCTAGAACTGATCAAGGCCTTGCTAATGCTCCTTGTTTATGAGCTACTCCGGACTACTTTTCATTAAAACTGAAGCATCAACTGTGTGTTTAATTATTTTGATGAAATAATTCACCAAGTAAGGATTATTTGAAATCCATTTTTAAAGTTCAGTTCAATATTGATTGCTGGAATGTTGGGGTGGGGGTTATGTATAAAGCATGCCCTTAGTCTCAGTAAGCTTGGGGTTCCAGATGCTATAGGACACAGGTTGCATGAAGACTGCTATTCTAGTTCTGGTGATAGAATTGAAAGCATGGTCTTTTTTTCTAAAGGAATGGATCTTCATGCAGCCACAAAAGGTATGGGTAAAACCACAGTAAGCTTAAAAGCCATCTCCAGCCCTTCTGAGTAGAGCAAAGCTTGTTGTTAGAGAAGGAAGAAGGACCTTGTTCTGACAGCCTGGAGTCACTGAGTGTTACCCAGTATACCACCCAGGGCACATCCTATTGCTTTTGGGCTACCCTGCAGAGAAAGTCAGCAGGCCCTCTGTTTATTGAGGTCAGTGACATAGTCCTGACCATATCAAGAGAGATCAGCTTTCAGGGCCTGGGCTGCACTACCACAATAGCCCACTGTCTTGTAAAAATATTTGGCAAAAAGTCCCACACTTATATTTCAAACATAATATTGGGGCCTAAATTTAAGCTGCTATTGAGCAATCAAGTTTCATCAGCCAGCTGTTTGTCTCAATACATTTGGAGGATTCTCCAGGCAAGAATACTGGAGTGGGTTGCCATTTCCTTCTCCAGGAGATCTTCCTGACCTAGGGATTGAACCCAGATCTCCCACATTGTAGGCAGATGCTTTACCGTCTGAGCCACCAGAGAAGTCCATTTGGAGGACAGTGTTTAATCTTTTGAGAAAGATAGGGAACCAAAAAAGTTTAAGCCTCCTTAAGAAAGGAAAGTATTTTAATTAAAAAGAACTGTAGGTGGTCCTGTGGTTAAGAATCCGCCTGTCAATGCAGGGGACACCGGTTCAACCCCTGGTCTGGAAAGATTCTACATGCCATGGGGCAACTACGCCCACACACCAGCAACTACTGAAGCTCTCACACCCTAGAGCTCCTGATCCAAAACAAGAGAAATCACTGCAATGAGAAGCCCATGCACCACAACGAAAAGTAGCCACCACTTGCCGCACTAGAGAAAGTCCATGCCCGGCAAGGAAGACCCAGCACAGTCAAAAATATAATCATAATAATAAAACAGTAGTCTTTCTGAAAAAAAAAAAAAAAACTGTAAACAAACTCTTGCACCTAAAGCTACATTTGTTTAATTGGGCATTATATGCAAATAATACCTCTTTGTTGAAAAGAGAAGGTGCTGCTGCTACCAGTCCATATTTGCTAAATAATAGGGTTAAGACGGAGAAGGCAATGGCACCCGACTCCAGTACTCTTGCCTGGAAAATCCCATGAGTGGAGGAGCCTGGTAGGCTGCAGTCCATGGGGTCGCTGAGGGTCAGCACGACTGAGCGACTTCACTTTCACTTTTCACTTTCAGGCATTGGAGAAGGAAATGGCAACCCACTCCAGTGTTCTTGCCTGGAGAATCCCAGGGACGGGGGAGCCTGGTTGGCTGCCGTCTATGGGGTTGCACAGATTCAGACACGACTGAAGTGACTTAGCAGCAGCAGCAGGGTTAAGACAAAGTCTCAGGTGAGAGAGACTGTATCTTGGTGATAATTCTTTTTGGCTGTGTTTCTCAGCCATCTAGTGTAAAGCCATCAGAACTCTCTTGTTATCAAATTACTTTATGATGAAAGATTTTTTACCACATGAAATGTAAACCTCTTTTATTTGTTTGGATGTCAGTAATCATGAAACAGATGAAAAGTTACAAAATGCCAGGTAAGAAACAGTAATAGATGAAAATGGTACTTGTTAATGACTGCAAATATAAATAAACTTAAAACAAGTTGTGTTTTCTCCTTTCCTATGAAAAGCTGTTTCTAATTCTACTAATGCTTTAGAAAGTACATTATAATTTCTGGTATTTGAAACAGTAGCATGGTAAAAGTAAGACTTTCAAAAATCTTAAAACCAAAACACAACAGGAAGCTTTGTTTATGTTTCAACCGCAATAAATCAAAGCAAAAGAATTTGAGTAGCAATCAGTAATGGGATATTTACAAATATAGCTGCCAAACACTGCAATGTTAACCTTATTAATCATCCAGTAGTCTTATTATCTGTGTTAATATTAACATTTTCACTTCAGATTTAATTTGTGTGGAAGGATAAAAAATAAGTAGTTATATCATTTAATTTATAAATAAATCTGGCTTCCCTGGTGGCTTATGCAGTAAAGAATCAGCCTGCAATGCAGGAGACCCATGTTTGAGACCTGGATCAAGAAGATGCCCTGGAAAAAGAAATGGCAACCCACTCCAGTATTCTTGCCTGGGAAATCTCATGGACAGAGGAGCCTAGCGGGCTACAGAGTCCATAGAGTTGCAAAGAGTCAGACACGATGAGCGACTCACCCTTTTACTTTCATAAATAAATCTGTGGCTCAGCAAGTTATGAAAGATAAGAACTTAAAATTAAAGTTTGAAAGATTCTGCGACCCCATGGATGGTTGCCCACCAGGCTTCTCTGTCCATGGAATTCTCCAGGCAAGAATAGTGGAGTGGGTTGCCATACCCTCCTCCAGGGGATCTTCCCAACCCAGGGATCGAACCCAGGTCTCCCACATCGCAGGTGGATTCTTTACCATCTGAGCCACCAAGGAAACCCAAGAATCCTGGAGTGGGTAGCCTGTCCCTTCTCCAGGGCATCTTCCCAACCCAGGAATCAAAGCGGGGTCTCCTGCATTCTGCATTGCAGGCGGATTCTTTAGCAGCTGAGCTACCAAGGAAGCCCCAGTAGAAGCTAAAATTGTTAGCAGGTATAGCACAGAGGAAATGTAAAACTAAACATTGAAAGTGTTCATGTGAGCTCATGTATACAAAGGAGATCTTTTCTAACTCTGCCTCTAAATCGCCCAGCTACAGTTATCCCAACACTACACTCAAGATAGATATCTATCCTCCATACCTATGCTTAATTTTTATACACTAGTATAGTATATTTCTCTATGTTCTGGTCAACTACATAATATATCACCCTAAAACTTTGTTGTTGTTCAGTCACTAAGTCATGTCTGACTCTTTGAGACCCCATGAACTTCAGCACACAAGGCTCTCTGTCCATCACTATCTCCCTGAGTTTCCTCAGACTCACATCCATTGAGTCAGTGATGCCACCCAACCATCTCATCCTCTGTCATTCCCTCCTCCTCTTGTCCTCAATTTTTCCTAGCATCAGGGTCTTTTCCAATGAGTCAGCTCTTTGCATCAGGTGGCTGAAGTATTGGATCTTCAGCATCAGTCCTTCCAATGAATATTCAGGGTTGATTTCCTTTAGGATTTACTGGTTTGATCTCCTTGCAGTCCAAGGGATTCTAAGAGTCTTCTCCAGCACCACAGTTTGAAAGCGACACTTCTTCGGTGCTCAGCCTTCTTTATAGTCCAACTCCCACATCCATACGTGACTACTGGAAAAGCCATAGCTTTGACTATTATGGACCTTGTCAGCAAAGTGATGTCTCTGTTTTTCAAAACACTGTCTAGGTTTGACATAACTCTTCTTCCAAGGAGCAAGTGTCTTTTCATTTCATGGCTGCAGTCACCATGCGGACTGATTTTGGAGCTCAAGAAAATGAAATCTGACACTGTTTCCACATTTTCCCCATCTCTTTGCTATGAAGTGATAGGACCAGATGCCATGATCTTAGTTTTTGAATGTTGAGTTTTAAGCCAGCTTTTTCACTCTTCTCTTTCACCTTCATCGAGGGGCTCTTTAATTTCTCTTCACTTTCTGTCATTAAAGTGGTAAAAAAACCCCTAAAACTTAATGGCTTAAAACAGCAATCACCATTATCTCTCATAGTTCTAGAGGTTAACAGGTTTGCTTGAGTTGTTCTTGCTCTGGGTCTTTTTAGGGTTACAGTCAGGTGTGGCTATGGTTGAAGTCATCATCTTTATTGTATATATATTTGGGGGGGGGCTCTGCCTTGCAGCTTGTAGGATCTCTGTTCCTTAACCAGGGATTGAACCCAGCCACGGCAATGAAGTGCTGAGTCCTAAAACCACTAGACCACCAGGGAACTCCCTGAAGTCATCATCTTTAAATGTCTGACATCTGGGATGGGATGTCTGGAACATGGGGGAGCTAGTTAGGTATCTCTCTCTCCACGTGGCTAGCTTGGGCTTCCTTATAGTATGGTGGGCTTAGGGTAACTGAATTTCTTAGGTGGGGGCTGGCATCATCCAGAGTGAGCATTCCAAGGCACCTAGATAGAAGCTGTAAAATTTCTTATGACAATCTTGGAAGCCCTTCAGTCACTTCTGCTGTACTCTGGTAGTTAAAGCAGGTTCAGGTCAGCTCAGATTCAAGGAGGTGGGAGGATATCTGCATATACAGAGAGAGATGGCTTCGCAAAGCACGTTTCTGCCATAGGAATTAGTTCAAGTGTGATTAGAGAATGATGTCAGTCTAACCTAAGAGTCAAGCCTGGTCATATCAGATTTTTCTAGGTGAGGAGCGCCAGAAGAGCAGGAGTGGAACTGAAACCTTCAGCAGAAAGGAAAGCACGCCCACCGCTCAGTGCTGTCCTGGGAGTAGGATTCCTTGCATTGTGTTTTGTGGACATTGAAAATAAGCATGCGCACCAGGCTCTGTGGGAGCCCAGAGAGGTGGACCCCAGCTTTGTGTCACTTTTGGCTCCTGTGCCTGGGAAGTTCCTGGCTCAGAGCTGGTTCCAGCTGGATTGTCCCAGCAACCTCCTGGCTCTGCTCTAACTGAACAGTGGCCAGTATTGCCATTCAATGTTTATGTGAATTTTTAATGTCTACTCTGGTAGCCTCTAGCCATGTCTAGCTGCCTGCATGTGTGGTCCAAGGTGATTGCCAAGGTACCAATGATTGTTTTTCTTAGCACTTTTGTCACAAGGTGGCCTATCTTTTGAGCAGTCTCCCCAACTTTATTTATCCTAGAAGCCCCATGACTTTCAAAGTGTATTTTTATAAAACATGCGGTTTTTCATTAATGCACATTTCACATTATAGCAGACAAACCAGAACTATTTATTTAAGCATGTCTATTTAAGCAGGTCTCTTTGGAGAGAAGCTGATTCCATTCTTGGGGTAACATTCTAGACAGACTTGGAACATTTATTGCCAGAAGTAATGATGCTTTAGAAATTCTGGAGAAAGATGGAGAAACTAGCCTAAAGGAGGACTGATTGACCAAACTGCAACAATCTAAGTATCAAAAACTAAAAACCAAAAATTATGCTTAATTAAAATATATTGAGTCATGAAAGCCACAGTCAATAACGATGTTCAAAGAAAAATAAGAATTTTCTTTTCCAATATTAAGTGTGGGTTGCATCTATTCAAATGAGCCAAGATGTTATCATGTGTAAGTGCACACATTGCTTCAGGATTGCAGATACATATACACACAAAAGCAGACAAAATGCCTATCAACAAAAGACTGAAAAGATTTCGTGTCCAGGTTTGGGATGTCCTTGTTCGTTATGGTGACCGAAGTATGCTTGTTATATTGAGTATGTTAAATTATATAGAGTCTGCAGAGCCTTAAAATTCAGTAACCCTTTCACTGCCCATGACATCTAGACTTTTCAGATAGCAGTAGAACATTAACATGGATATTTGAAAAATATAAACTGGCTAGTTTGTGCAGAAACAATGTTAGGACAATCAGTTTTTGCCCTCAATTTCTCATGAATATAAGACTTTCAGGCAACAGAAAGACAGCACTCTTTGCTCCTACTTACTAGTAAGACATCCTGTTGTAAGTCTGTGGCCAGCCACTTTTTATTTGATGACATAGTAATCTAGTTCTAGTGAAATTCATAGGCAAAAGGAACTTCTTCTCCCCCTCTCACTTCCATCTCCCTTGGGTCTGAAAAACATGTAGCCTTGAGTCGAATGGATTTTGTCTTTCAAATGAACTGGAAATATGGCAGTGTCTCTTAGCTTATATCTATTTGCTGTTTGGTAGTTCCAGCGGTTATTCCTTTGTTTTCTCCTTCACCCTGCATGGCCACTGAAAGAGCAAGATGAATCTTTCCCGAGGAGAGAAGGGGAGAGAGGCCTGACGACTTACATCTTGAACCATTCTAGAGGGGTAGGGGAAATTTTTGTCAACCTGAACCAAAATGACTTTACTGAACCTGAAAAACATCAAAAAGACAAGTAAAGGTGGCACTAGTTGCATTTTTAAGAAAAGTATTTTAATGTTTCATATGTTGTTTGTACAGCCATGTGTCCAAGATGTGTTTAATAATCTTAGAAACATGTAAAGGTTAATTATGCCAGGGATTTTTCTCAGTGTTTTCTTAGATGAAAATATTCTATTATGGAATTGTTAGGCTGATAAAAATTTGAGTTACTCTGCTAAAGAAATTAAAAAATGTTATCTTAATGAAAAGTGAGATGTTTGAAAGGTCATTTGTGTCATAATAGAACTAGAGGCATAATTGGAATAAGTGAAACTGGGGTAAAGGGTATCTAAGGAACTTAGGAATTTTAAAGTTTGAGTCAGTTTAGGGGCAGACCCCAAAGGTGAGACATTTTGGAAATCTGGAAGTAGCGGGCCTCAAATCTCACTCACATCAAGCAGTGTTAGCCAAGCGTGTGGGTGTGTGTTAGTAGCTCATTCATGTTTGACTCTTCGTGACCCTATGGGACTGTAGCCTTCCGGGCTCCTCTGTCCAAGCGGGCACACTGAGAGGGGTTTAAAAAAATTTTTTTAATGAGCACTTGCTGAGATACAGACGTACTTAATTTCAATACCTGTGATGTTTATGCCACATTACCAGAAGCCTTTTTTTTTGGAGGTGTGAACAAAAACAAACAAAAATAGTCAAAGCCATATATACTTTTTTCTTCAATGCTGCTGAAATAGAAAGTAATTTTTCACTTTATAAAGTAACTGCAAACTCTGAGATGATTTTCAGCTTTATAGACCCTATGCTGGTAATGAACTTCATCCAGCCCACAGAAGAGTCTCCAGCAGATCTCAGTCAAGCCACGTGAAGCCTTTTTTCAGCACAGCACACAGCAGAATAGCAGGGACTGGAGGGAGGAAGAAGTGGTCCATTCTACTTGGGTGGAATGAGCCGAGAAATGCTCCTGGGGGAGGTGACTTTAAACAGTGTCTCAAAAACAGCAGAGACATCTTCCAGGCAGGGACTGGACTAGTGGAAAAGCCAGTTTAATTAAGTTCAGTCGCTCAGTCGTGTCTGACTCTTTGCGACCCCATGAATCACAGCACGCCAGGCCTCCCTGTCCATCACCAACTCCCAGAGTTCACCCAGACTCACGTCCGTTGAGTCCATG
>SJXQ01009956.1:2034-12724 GCA_006408695.1 Aepyceros melampus
ATATAATATTAATATAATAATATAATATAATATATTAATATAAATTTTGTATAATATCATTATACAAAAATGTAGAAATTATAAAACTACTATTAGGTTGCCCTAAGTGTTTGTTCAGATTTTTATGTATGATATTATAGAAAAATCCAAATGAATTTTTTCTGGCAACCCCAATTTGAGTTAGTAACATAAATTTTATATTGTGATTTTATAAGCATATCATACAGAAATAGATAAAATATTAGGTCAAAAGTTGCATCATATAGTCAGCAAATCTTTTGGTAGCACAGAGAATCAATCTACAGTATCTCCCTTAGCAATTAAACAGCCATATGATACCATTTAATAAAATCCTGAGCTTCTGTACCTTAATTACAGGTGAAAGAGCATATATGCTGAGTCCCTGTTCCATCTTAACCTACCTTGAAGCACACATATAAAGCCAAATGATTAGTTGGGACATTTTGAATTAAACTCTTGTTGCTCAAGACTATGTCATTTACTACTCCATATCTCTAAAATCATTTTAGAAATTGTCTTCAGGGCAAAAGAATAAAAAAGGAATGAAAGTCCATGAGCTACAGATATTTAACATATAAATATGCTATTTATAAGCAACAGACTTTTGCACTCTGGAATTTCAAGGTAGATAATGGTTTATGATAAGAGATATACATTTAAGCTGAAGGACCCAAATGCTTTGAGGGACATAATGTTCCAGAATGTTCTGCTTCAGAGAGCACTGTTTTTGAAAATTACTTTCAAAGAAAGGGTCTATTTTCTCTCTGTGTTAAATAGCTGCATTTCTAGGGCTGATACCCACTGCATTCTGTCTAGAGTCAGAGACTAAAGCAAATTTCTGTGATTATCTTGGGCAACACAGAAGAATGTGTGTGTCATTGGGCTTACTTAAATCTATGAATATGACCAAAATATGTGGAAATTGTCTATCAAGAAAGATAATAGCTTTTTAAAAGCAAAGAATTTAGGGATGGAGCCTAAGATGGCAGAGGAATAGGAGAGGGAGACCACTTTCTCCCTCACAAATTCATCAAAAGAACATCTCAACGCTGAGTAAAATCTACAGGGCAACTTCTGAATGCTGACAGAGGACATCAGGCATCCAGAAAAGCAGAACGTTGTCTTCAAAAACAAGCAGGAAAAATACAAAAGATGAAAAAAGAAACAAAGGAGGTAAGGAGGGAGCTCCATCCCGTGAAGGGAGTCCTGTCCCAGGAAGAGAGTTTGAAAAAGAAAAAAGTTTCCAAACGCTGGGAAACACTCATTGCCGAATCTATTAAAAGGCGCTTACTCCTTGGAAGAAAAGTTATGACCAACCTAGATAGCATATTCAAAAGCAGAGACATTACTTTGCCGACTAAGGTCCGTCTAGTCAAGGCTATGGTTTTTCCTGTGGTCATGTATGGATGTGACAGTTGGACTGTGAAGATGGCTGAGAGCAGAAGAATTGATGCTTTTGAACTGTGGTGTTGGAGAAGACTCTTGAGAGTCCCTTGGACTGCAAGGAGATCCAAACAGTCCATTCTGAGGGAGATCAACCCTGGGATTTTTTGGAAGGAATGATACTAAAACTGAAGCTCCAGTACTTTGGCCACCTTATGCGAAGAGCTGACTCATTGGAAAAGACCCTGATGCTGGGAGGGGTTGGGGGCAGGAGGAGAAAGGGACGACCGAGGATGAGATGGCTGGATGGCATCATGGACTCAATGGACGTGAGTCTGAGTGAACTCCGGGAGTTGGTGATGGACAGGGAGGCCTGGCGTGCTGCGATTCATGGGGTCACAAAGAGTCGGACACGACTGCGTGACTGAACTGAGCTGAACTGATGGCGAGCCTTGGAAGCACAGAGGGCAACATAACAGGGAAGAAAACAAATGGGTGATTAAGACCAACGACTACAAGCCCAACAATAACTCCCCCAGTGGAGAAGCAGAGTAGATGCCTTCATCCACCACTAGCAAGTGGGGGCTGGGCACAGAGGTGCAGACTGCACCATAGGAAGCAGGCCAGAATGCCCTGCACGTAACCAGCGCGAACTAACTCAGGCTAGCACACCAGACTGTGGGACAGTTACCACGCAAAAAGCTCAAACATAAGACACCACCAGGACCGTGCACACAACAAAGGATAGAACAGAAATAGCTGGCTGCAAACCATCCCCCGCTGGTGACAGGCAGCCAGAGCTGTAAGGGCTAGAAAGTGGCAATCACAGCCCCGGAGAGACTTTACTGACCAAACTGCAAGCAGGCTTCCTTGTTAAGACTTATTGGGGTGCTGGACAGTCACAATCTGCCTGAAAAGGGGTGCCAGATGTACACCCAGAAAACTGAGCAGCAGGAAAAGGCAATAAGCTGTGTGACTGCTCTCATGAAACACCTGAGCTACTTGGTCCTGGGAAGGCACACACACAGGCCCAATCAAATCTGCAACTACCTGGGTGCCGAGCCAGAGAGGCTTAGACCAGGGAGGTCCATGCAGCATAGGGCTGGCCTCAGACGGTTCCTTTATCGAGCCCATCTTTGCATGAAATGTTCCCTTGGTATCTCTAATCTTCTTGAAGAGATCTCTAGTTTTCCCCTTCTGTTCTTTTCCTCTATTTCTTTGCATTGATCACTGAAGAAGGCTTTCTTATCTCTTCTTGCTATTCTTTGGAACTCTGCATTCAGATGCTTATATCTTTCCTTTTCTCCTTTGCTTTTCACCTCTCTTCTTTTCACAGCTATTTGTAAGGCCTCCCCAGACAGCCATTTTGCTTTTTTGCATTTCTTTGCCATGAGGATGGTCTTGATCCCTTTCTCCTGTACAGTGCCACGAACCTCATTCCATAGTTCATCAGGCACTCTATCTATCAGATCTAGACCGTTAAATCTATTTCTCACTTCCACTGTATAATCATTAGGGATTTGATTTAGGTCATACCTGAATGGTCTAGTGTTGTTGCCCACTTCCTTCAATTTAACTCTGCATTTGGCAATAAGGAGTTCATATTCTGAGCCACAGTCAGCTCCCGGTCTTGTCTCTGTTGACTGTATAGAGCTTCTCCATTTTTGGCTGCAAAGAATATAATCAATCTTATTTTGGTGTCGACCATCTGCTGATGTCCATGTGTAGAGTCTTCTCTTGTATTGTTGGAAGAGAGTGTTTGCTATGACCAGTGCATTTTCTTGGAAAAACTCTATTTGTCTTTGTCCTGCTTCATTCCGCATTCCAAGACCAAATTTGCCTGTTACTCCAGGTGTTTCTTGCCTTCCTATTTTTGCATTCCAGTCCCCTATAATGAAAGGATATCTTTTTGGGTGTTTGTTAGTTTTAAAATATCTTATAGGTCTTCATAAAACCGTTCAACTTCAGCTTCTTCAGCATTACTGGTTGGGGCATAGATTTGGATAATTGTGATATTGAATGGTTTGCCTTGGAGACAAACAGAGATCATTCTGTCGTTTTTGAGATTGTGTCCAAGTACTGCATTTCAGACTCTTTTGTTGACCATGATGGCTACTCCATTTCTTCTGAGGGATTCCTGCCCACAGTAGTAGATATAATAGTCATCTGAGTTAATTTCATCATCCCAGTCCATTTTAGTTTGCTGATTCTAGAATATCAATATTCACCTTTGCCATCTCTTGTTTGACCACTTCTAATTTGCCTTGATTCATGGACCTGACATTCCAGGTTCCTATGCAATACTGCTCTTTACAGCATCGGACCTTCCTTCTATCACCAGTCACATCCATAACTGGGTATTGTTTTTGCTTTGGCTCTATCCCTTCATTCTGTCTGGACTTATTTCTCCACTGATCTCCTGTAGCATATTGGGCACCTAATGACCTGGGGAGTTTCCCTTTTGGTATCTTATCATTTTGCCTTTTCATACTGTTGATGGGGTTCTCAAGGCAAGAATATTGAAGTGGCTTGCCATTCCCTTCTCCAGTGGACTACATTCTGTCAGACCTCTCCACCCTGACCCACCCATCTTGGGTTGTCCTGCAGGCATGGCTTGGTTTCATTGAAATAGACAAGGGTGTGGTCCTAGTGGGATTAGATTGACTAGTTTTCTGTGAGTATGGTTTCAGTGTGTCTGCCCTCTGATTCCCTCTTGCAACACCTACCATCTTACTTGGGTTTCATGCAAAGATGGGCTCAATTAAGGACATAAAAGATCTGGACCTAACAGAAGTAGAAGATATTAAGAAGAGGTGGCAAGAATACACAGAAGAACTGTACAAAAAAGATTTTCACGACCCAGATAATCATGATGATGTGATGACTAATCTAGAGCCAGACATCTTGGAATGTGAAGTCAAGTGGGCCTTAGAAAGCATCACTACGAACAAAGCTAGTGGAGGTGAGGGAATTCCAGTTGAAAGATGATGCTGTTAAAGTGCTGCACTCAATATGCCAGCAAATCTGGAAAACTCAGCAGTGACCACAGGACTGGAAAAGGTCAGTTTTCATTTCAATCCCAAAGAAAGGCAATGCCAAAGAATGCTCAAACTACCACACAATTGCACTCATCTCACATGCTAGTAAAGTAATGCTCAAAATTCTCCATGCCAGACTTCAGCAATATGTGAACCGTGAACTCCCTGATGTTCAAGCTGGTTTTAGAAAAGGCAGAGGAACCAGAGATCAAATTGCCAACATCCACTGGATCGTGGAAAAAGCAAGAGAGCTCCAGAAAAACATCTATTTCTGCTTGAACCGTGAACTCCCTGATGTTCAAGCTGGTTTTAGAAAAGGCAGAGGAACCAGAGATCAAATTGCCAACATCCGCTGGATCATGGAAAAAGCAAGAGAGTTCCAGAAAAACATCTATTTCTGCTTTATTGACTATGCCAAAGCCTTTGACTGTGTGGATCACAGTAAACTGTGGAAAATTCTGAAAGAGATGGGAATACCAGACCACCTGACCTGCCTCTTGAGAAATCTGTATGCAGGTCAGGAAGCAACAGTTAGAACTGGACATGGAACAACAGACTGGTTCCAAATAGGAAAAGGAGTATGTCAAGGCTGTATATTGTCACCCTGCTTATTTAACTTATATGCAGAGTACATCATGAGAAATGCTGGACTGGAAGAAACACAAGCTGGAATCAAGATTGCTGGGAGAAATATCAATAATCTCAGATATGCAGATGACACCACCCTTATGGCAGAAAGTGAGGAGGAGCTAAAAAGCCTCTTGTTGAAAGTGAAAGAGGAGAGTGAAAAAGTTGGCTTAAAGCTCAACATTCAGAAAATGAAGATCATGACATCTGGCCCCATCACTTCATGGGAAATAGATGGGGAAACAGTCGAAACAGTGTCAAACTTTATTTTTTGGGGCTCCAAAATCACTGCAGATGGTGACTGCAGCCATGAAATTAAAAGACGCTTACTCTTTGGAAGAAAAGTTATGACCAACCTAGATAGTATATTCAAACCAGAGACATTTGCCAACTAAGTTCCGTCTAGTCATGGCTAAGGTTTTTCCTGTGGTCATGTATGGATGTGAGAGTTGGACTGTGAAGAAGGCTGAGAGCAGAAGAATTGATGCTTTTGAACTGTGGTGTTGGAGAAGACTCTTGAGAGTCCCTTGGACTGCAAGGAGATCCAACCAGTCCATTCTGAAGGAGATCAACCCTGGGATTTCTCTGGAAGAAATGATACTAAAATTGAAGCTCCAGTACTTTGGGCACCTCATGCGAAGAGTTGACTCATTGGAAAAGACCCTGATGCTGGGAGGGAATGGGGGCTGGAGGAGAAGCGGACGACTGAGGATGAGATGGCTGCATGGTATCACGGACTCAATGGACATGAGTCTGAGTGAACTCCGGGAGTTGGTGATGGACAGGGAGGCCTGGCGGGCTGCGATTCATGAGGTCGCAAAGAATCGGACATGACTAAGCGACTGAACTGAACTGAACAGAGGGTTCCTGGCAGAGAAATGTAGAGCCTGAGTGGTGTGTGCTGGGTGTAGGTGCAGGCCCAGTGGGGCTGAGACACTGCAAATACACCAGTGCTATTTGGTTACAGCATCCCTCCCTCCCCACAGCACGGCTGACCAACTGAGCATTAATAAAAAATAAAAAATAAATAAAAGTTACTTCCACTGCCCCTCTTGTGTCAGGGTGCAAATCAGACACTGAAGAGACCAGCAAGCAGAAGAAGCTAAACAGAGGGAAGTGCCTTGAAGTGACCCCACACTGCCTACAACACCAGAGAAAGTCCCAGAAATATCTCTACTATTTTTTTGACCATTCTCTTTTTATTATTATTATTTGGTAGATGTTTTTGTTTGATTGTTTATTCTTCTTTTCTTTTTCTTCTCCTTTTTTTTTTAAAAAAATTTTAAGTCCTCTATTTCTCTTTTAATTGTAATTTTTATAACCTACTATCACTTTTCATGCCATATATATATATATATATATATATACAATTTGTTTGTTTGTTTTTGTGTGTGGTGTTGGTGTTGATTCTTAATAATTCCCATGACTTTTTTTTTCCTCTTCCTCTCTTCTTGTTCTTCTTCTTTTCTTTAATATTTTTGAGATCCAAACTCGACTCTAGATTTTTAATCTCTGCCTTTTCGTATTTGTTGTCAATTTTTTACTTTTAAAAACCCAATCTTCAGTACCCAATTTTACCTTAGAGTGAGATTACTGGCTTGACCACTCTCTCCTCTTTTGGACTCTCCTTCGTCTCCAGCAGGTTGTCTCTCTCTCCTCCTTTCCCCTTCTCTTCGCTACCCAACTCTGTGAATCCCTGTGTGTTCCAGATGATGAAGAATACTTAGAGAACTGGTTACTGGCTGGATCTGTCTCTCTCCCTTTTCATTTTCCTCATTTATCCTCCTGGCCACCTCTGACTACTTCCTTCCTCTCCTCTTCCTTGTATAACTCAGTGCTCATCTCTGAGCTTTCCAGACTGAGGCATGCACATAAGGAAGTGATTACTGGCTAGCTTGCTCTCTCTACTTTTGATCCCACCTCATCTCATTCCAGTTACCTCTAACTACCCTCTCCCTATCCCTTTCTCTATGTAACTCAGTGAACCTCTCTGGGTGTCCCTCAGTGTGGAGAAACTCTTCATCTTTAACCTAAATGTTTTATAATTGGTGCTATATAGATGGAGAAGCCTTGAGGTTACAGTAAAAATAAAACTGAAAACCAGAAGCAGGAGACTTAAGCCCAGATCCTGAGAACATCAGAGAACTCCTGAACCCAGGGAACATTAATTGATAGGAGCTCATCCAACGTTTCCATACCTACACTGAAACCAAGCACCACCCAAGGGCCAACAAGTTCCAGAGCAAGATATACCACACAAATTCTCCAGCAACATAGGACCACACCCCTGAGCTTCAATATACAGACAGCTCAAGTTACCCCAAAACCATAGACGCCCCCTAACTCATTTCTGGACACTTCATTGCATTCCAGAGAGAAGAAATCCAGCCGTACCCAACAGAACTCTGACAAAAGCTTNTAGTGAGACTTTATCAGTTTCACTGATAAACAGCCTACTTTTGGTTTCATTCATTTCTCTATTGTCTGCTTTTTATTTCATTAATCCTATTTCGATCTTATTACTTCTTTACCTCTGCTTAGTTTGGGTTCAATTTTATTTTCTTTTTTCACTTGTTAAGGTGGAATTGTTTCCAGGGTTATTTCATACTTTTCTTTTCTGATATAGAAGTTTGTATTTAAACTATAAATTTGCCCCTTAGTACTATTTTAACTGCATCCTGCAAATTTTGATGTGGTATGCTTTCATTTTCATTCAATTTGAAATACTTTCTGATTTCCCTTTTGATTTCCTTTTAGACCCAAGAGTTATTTAGAAGTGTGTTGTTTCACTTCCAAATATTTGAAGATTTTCCAGAGATCTTTCTGTTACTGATTCTAACTTAATTCTCTGTGGTTAGAGTCATACCTTGTATCTTAAATTCACTTAAATTTTTGAGACTTGTATTACGGCTCAAAATATGGTCTGTTTTGGGAAATGTTTGGGGTGCACTTTGAGAAGAGTGTAGATTCTGTTCTTGAGTGGAGTTGGATAGGATATTCTGTAAACATCAATCAAGTGTTGATATTTTTGTTGAGTTTGCTATATCCTTGCTGATTTTATGTCTGTTCCCTTAGTCATTGACAGTGATATATTGAAATATCTGATTATGCTAATGTGTTTCTGTTTATTTCTGCTTTCATTTCTATCAATTTTAGCTTCATGTATTTTGAAACTCTGTTATCAGGGGCATAAACATTTAGTATTTTTATGTCATTTAATTAATTGACCATATCATTGTCTTCTTTATGCCTGCTAATAGTCTATGCTCTGACACTTACTTTCATTGATATTAATGCAGTCACTCAGTTTTCTTTTAACTGGTATCGGGGGAGAAGGCAATGGCACCCCACTCCAGTACTCTTGCCTGGCAAATCCCATGAATGGAGGAGCCTGGTGGGCTGCCGTTCATGGGGTCACAAAGAGTGGGACACGACTGAGCGACTTCTATTTCTATCAATTTTAGCTTCATGTATTTTGAAACTCTGTTATCAGGGGCATAAACATTTAGTATTTTTATGTCATTTAATTAATTGACCATATCATTGTCTTCTTTATGCCTGCTAATAGTCTATGCTCTGACACTTACTTTCATTGATATTAATGCAGTCACTCAGTTTTCTTTTAACTGGTATCGGGGGAGAAGGCAATGGCACCCCACTCCAGTACTCTTGCCTGGCAAATCCCATGAATGGAGGAGCCTGGTGGGCTGCCGTTCATGGGGTCACAAAGAGTGGGACACGACTGAGCGACTTCACTTTCATGTTTCACTTTCATACATTGGAGACAGAAATGGCAACCCACTCCAGTGTTCTTGCCTGGAGAATCCCAGGGGTGGCGGAGCCTGGTGGGCTACCGTCTATGGGGTCGCACAGAGTTGGACACGACTGAAGCGACTTAGCAGCAGCAGCAGCAGCATCCTCATCCGTGCTTTTACCTTTAACCTATTCACATCCTTATAATTTAAATATATTACTTTGTAGGCAGTATATACCTAGGTCTTGCTTTTTTATCCATCTCTCTTTTAACTAAATGGTTTACACCATTCACATTTAATATAATTTTTAATACAGTAGGTTCAAACTTACCATTTTACAATTTCTTCCTTATTTTCCGTGACTGGTTTTTTCCCCTTATATTCTATCCCTTTCGTTTTTGGATTAATTGAGGGGTTTTTTTTTTATTCCATTTTATCTCCTCTTCTGGATTATCAATTGTAACTCTTTTCTGTGTCGTTTTAGAGGATACTTTAAGGTTTACTTAAAGATGTAAATATACATCTTTACATTATCAGTCTAACTCCAAGTGGTATCATACTCCTTCATGGACAGTATAAGAGCTTTACAGTTTATACCTCCTGTCTACAATGCAATCTTTATGCTCTTGTTTCAGTACATTTTACATTCATGTGTCTAGTAAGCTTTATAACACATAGGTCATTTTTGTTTCAACAGTTGTTTATCTTTTGGGGAGTAGCTGACAAACAGAAAAGGAAGTTTCATCTGTCTCTAGATGCCATTTCTGGCCCTCACTGCTTCCTGTAGACACAGGTTTCCATTGCTACCATTTCCCTTCTGCCCAAAGAACTTAACTTTTAACGTTCTTGTCATGTGCGTCTGCTAGTGATAAGTTCTCTCGGCTCTCCTGCATCACGGTTTTGTTGCCACGTCAAGGATCTTGGCGGCTTATCTTCCACTGCCGCGTGGGGTTGCCTCTCTGCGCTGCTTTCCCCAAGAAGCCTGCCTTCACGTCTCTATGCAAATGTCCTTTTCCTCTGGGCCGTGGGCAGCTTGGCTGAGGGTGGAGTGGAGCTGAGGGTCCAGGAATGCAAGGGTAGGGCAAGGTAAGCGTGGTTGCGGCCCCATCCAGTGCCCTGCTCCTCACAAAGGCCCAGGGAGACAGGGGTCCAGGTCCTGCCGCTCCGCCCTCACGGCCCTCAGCAGCCTCTCTCTCCTGGAAGGTGAGGATGGCCGGGAGTTGGAGATCTCCGCGGGCGTCCGGTACGTGCAGCTCCCAGCCTACTCGGAGGTCAGCTTTTTCAGAGTGGATGACGGCCTCGGGCAGACGCCCATCCAGACCCCTTTGTGAGTAAGAGTGGCCCTGGACAGCACCTGGGCAGGCATGGCAGGAGCGGTCCCTCCTTTACTCTGCGGAGGGTTGGCTGGGACTGTCCCTGCTCACGCCGTGCGGGGTCACCACATGCTGATCTGGCGAAGGGGAAACCGAGGCCCCTTCTGACAGTGGTGGCGGAGCAAGGAAGGGGTTCTGGGCCGAGGGCAGCGAGGCAGGGAGGCCTAGTGAGACACTGTCCCTTCCCTCCTTCCTACCCCCTGGCCTCTGAGGAGCCACCCCGGCCCTTTCTCCTCCCTGGACTCCATGTCTTTGCAGCTGCGTGACACTGTCCTTCCCTCCACAGTGGATTCCAGTGCATCTCCTACCCTCTGTCCAGCCCCGAGTCCGAGAGCCCGGAGCCCAGAGCTGCCCTGGAGGGTGCTAGCGCCCACTCACCACTCCCTGAGGGGGACCCCGGTGGCCTGCCTGGTGAGTGGGGCTGACTGACGGGCCTGCGGTGGGCACCATAAGCTCAGGGAGGCACGGCTGACAGCAGTATCCCCCAAACCTG
>SJXQ01009956.1:41846-53702 GCA_006408695.1 Aepyceros melampus
GAGGCTAATAATTTTTAAAAACATTCTAGAGGAAGTTAATTATTTTTCTCCTAAAAAGATAGGAAAGTATTTTTGAAAGAACCCCTGCCCTAAGCCACACAGCCCCACTGGCGGGGAGGGGAGGCCTTGAATTGGTCTGCGTCCCTGGTGTGGCCCCCTCTCCCGCCCTAGGACACGGAGCCATCACTGGGCCTGTGTCCTGAGGTGGGAGGTGGCTTCACTCACCCCCAATGCATTACTTACACTGTACCCCCAGCACCCCAGGAAGAGAACAGCCTGCCACCCTAGACCAGGCACTGAGCCGGGGGCCCTGAGGGTGGGAGCAGAGGATCTGAGGGTGGCAGGAGCTGAGTCCAAATGCCCGTCTCTTGCAGGCGAGTATGTCATCATGATTCGCGACGTGACCACCCCTCCATTCCTGGGCCACACGCTGCCCACGGCCTTCAAACACCTTCAGGTCTTGGCGAGGGGGGCAGGCCAACAGCCCCATGTCCCCAGTGAAGACCTGGAAGCCCTGAGCTAGAGGGGTGCCCAAGACTCCCACCACTGGCTTTAATAAAATGCTCAACAACCACTTCTGAGTGCTAACCAGAGGGCGTGGCCCCTGCCTGAACACCCAGAACCAGGCCAGCTCATCTGGGCCTCCTGAGGCTGGGCGGGTGATGTGACCAGTGCCCTTCTCCACTGTCTCGGCTTCACTATCCATGCTTTCCCCGGGGGGAGCCCGGGCCAGCCAGTGCCTGCTTCCCACCATCCCTGCCCTGGCGGCTCGGGCTTTCCCAAAGCTGGGGGCCACGACCACTCCCAAACGGGAGATTAAGAGGCCACAGGCTGGGGACTGGGTCACACGCTGAACTGAGAGGCCTTGTCTGCAGGGACCACTTTTCAGATGTTACAGCAGCCTCTGAAATGCATCCCGGGGATAAGCCAGGCCTTGGGGTTGGGGATAGGGAGCCTCTGAAACGCACCCCCGGCGGATAAGCCAGGCCTCAGGTCAGGGATGGAGGCCCAGCACACCGGGAAGCCTGGGAGCAGCCAACCCCTTACTCGGGACTGACCACACCCCAGCCTTAGATCCAAGGCCCCCCTAGAAGGGATGAGCTCACCCCCATCCTCTCACCTGACCACCTGGTTCCTTCATGGAATGGGGGAAGGGACACCCAGAGCCCTCTGGTCCTGGCAGTCACCTCCGGGCCAGGGTGGATTGGCCACTGAAGCGCCAGCTGCCGTCTCCCATCTTAAAGGCCCTCCTTCCTATCCTTGGGGCCCAGAGCCCGGTCCCTCCTCCAGGTTCCTGATCTCTCCCAGCCACATGGCCAGTAGCAATGGTGGGGCAGCCCCCTTGGGCGGGGGTCCAGGGCCCTTCAGACCTGACCTGCCCCATACCAGCTCCTCCTGCTTCACAGAGAACACCACAACCTTCTGTCGTCAAGGCCCAAACCATCAGCACCCGACTCTGTTCTCTGGCTCTGTGGGTCACATCCCTGCCTTGCCCCACAATGACCCTGCGGGCGCTCAAGATGCATCCACAGCACGACCCATCTCACCCTGACACCCCTCCCCAACACAAGGGGCCACTGGGCTACATCGTGACCAGGACCGCAGGCCCAACCAGAGCTGGCACCCACAGCTCACTCCCTGGCCCCCCACGGCCCCGCTCCCTGCAGCCCTTCAGCTGAGCCACGTACACTCTGCATGTGCCCTCCACCTGCTTGGCGGGTGAAGAACCCGCCTGCAGTGCAGGAGACCCTAGTTCCATCCCTGGGTCGGGAAGATCCCCTGGAGAAGGAAATGGCAACCCACTCCAGTATTCTTGCCTGGAGAATCCCATGGAGCCTGAGATGAAGCCTCGGAGAATCCCATGGTGCCTGGGAGAATCCCATGGAGCCATGAGGTCACAAAGAGCACAACTGAGCAACTAACACTTTCTTTTCTTCACCTGCTCACAAGACCTTCCTAGGTCATCTGCTCCAAAACCGCACCCCACATCCAGCAATGCTGCCCCCTGCCCCTACCTCTCTCCCCTGCACAGGTTACGGGCCAGCACACTATGCATCTCCCAAAGGCCAGCACTTCTTTAGTTCTGTTCACCAGCACAGCTCAGTACCTGGCAAAGTGTGGTCCTACAGGAGGTGCCCGGAAGGTACCTGTAACCAAAGGGTGGATGTGAAACACGCTGCTGGTGCAGCAGCCACTCCGTGACATGTCCAGAGGCACTGGAGACAAACAGGCAGAGAGGTGTGCAGGACAGGGCGGGAGGCAAAGGATGGCTGGAAGGACAGGCAGAAGGCAGACAGATGGAGGGATGGTGGGTGGGGATGGGTATAATTATGGACGGATGGATGCAGGAGGCAGGTCTGGAGGAGGGTATGGCAACCTACTCCAGTATTCCTGCCTGGAGAGTCCCACAGAAGAGCCTGGAGGGCTACAGTAGTCCACGGGGTTGCAAACAATTGGACTCAACTGAGGACTAAAACCACTACTATGCTACTGTGGGATAATTATGTTCTCACATGAAAGGCCAGATGAGTCTGATGACCGGAACCAATCCAGTCATGTCCTTGGACCCACCCATCCCTTTACAATTCCTGCTTATCTCTTCATAGGTTCCCACACAATTTCCCTCAACACACCTGCCTCAACACAGTCACAGCTAGCGTAGGAGCAGCTGGGGAGGAGCTAGTCCCCCTGCAGGACCAGGTGACCTCTGCCTCTGCTGGGCCCCAGCTCCCAGAGCAGGTGGGGCAGCGGGGCACTGAGCCCCCAGAGGGCTAGCTGTGTGACAGCCAGGGAGAAGAAGGGGGTCCAAGAAAAGGGGAGCTGACCTAGTTCTGAGTCTGAGAAGTGGGGGGGCTGCCAGGCACCTGGAGCAAGCCATACCTGCCCAGCCTCTTTCTGTTCCAGGAGCTCAAGCAGCAACTGACGATGCCAGCCTGGTCCAGCCGGGCCTCGGCCTCTGAACATCTGTCAGGAGAGGATAGGCCATGATGTCCCAGCAATGAGGACATCATGTCCCCTCTGGAGACAATAGGTCCCCAGAGGGACCTGTTCTCAGGCAGCTCTGACTCCTGCGTCATGCCTGGGCTCCAGGGGTCTCTGTCCTGCCCAAAGTGCATGGAGGTAGCTGGAGGGCCTGCAGGACGGAGTCCCCTCCAGAGGAGGGTGCAGGTGAGCTGCAGGGTAGGGGAGGTTGCAGTGTCCACACTTGGCTGCATGAATGTGGGGGCAGATCCCCAGCAGGACCCCCAAGTGTGGGGCCAGGAGCCAAAGGGCCACGTGCCCCTAAAAGCCCCCTGAGACCACTTTCCTCCGAGCACCGTAGTCCACCCGGCCCGCCCAAGACAGCAAATTCTCTGCAGCTCTTCCTTCTCAAGATGAAACCACATTTCTGTCAAAGGAAAACAATGAAAATGATGTTTCAATTTAGAAAACAAAAACGCTGGAAACAGAAGCAGCTGCTGTCTCCCGCACGCCCGGGTCAGGAGGCATCTTCTCGGGTTGAACTCCAAGCTGGCATCATGGTTTCCAGTCACCAAGCCCAGGGCTGCAAGCTCAGGGCCACTGTCTCACGAGGACACAGGCCTACTTGGACGCAGGGTGGGGGCTCCCCACGTGGGGCCCCTGCAGACTTGGAGCAAAGCTGACTTTTCAGTCAGCAGCCTCTCCAAATGCAGACCAGTAAACCTCTATACTTTCCAAAGCCTAAGAGCAGGGGCGGCTTGGAGTCTGGGAGGTGGGGTAGCTGGGGCAGTTCTGGTCCCAGGTGAAAGGCACTTACCCTGTGCCCACCCCCTGGCAGGAGTCCTGGGTGGGGCGTGGGCACCGCTCCTGGCCAGTGCACCTGAGTTGATGACCAGCAGGTCTTTTAGGGGCCACAGCCTCAGGAACCTGCTGGACTTTGGTTGGAGGTGTGGGGGAGCTGGAGGTTCACAGAGGTACTGCCCCTACCCTGACAGGACCCCTCAATCCTAACACTGTGTCCCACAGACAAATCTATACAAAATCTGAATTCTCAAAAAAAAAAAAAAAAAAAGAGGGAGAGTCAGCAGCGGCCAGAGGTGCTGGGCTGACCATCATGTCAGCTGGAGGAGGAGCTGGGTAGGGAGAGGGATGGTCCTGAGAGGGTGGCGTCCAGCTTGGACCATGAACGGCCAGAGAGCATCAGGACGGCTGGACTCCATCAGGCCTGCCTCCCTGGAGTGGCTCTGCTTCTGCCCCCGGCCTGAAGACCCTGGGGCCACCTTCTCAGAGGAATCTGGCCTCCTGGGGTCTCCCACAGGCCAGGCGGGCCCCCAACCCACCCACCTCCATGCCAGGGTGGGGCACAGGCAGACAGAGGTGGGTGTAGAGGTACCATGAGGCTGCCCCCACATGCCTCACACCCCAAGGAGGGCACCTTTCCCCCTGGGGCCTCAGTGTCCCCCGTGGGCCCTCCTCCTGCCCTCTGACTTCTAAAAGGGTGGCAACATCAGCTCCGGATGGTCCACTCATGTAATGGACATTTACTGAGTGACAAGCACGAGCCTGAGTCCTGAGGCAGGAACCACCAGAAACAGAAAACATCTTCCTTCCTCAACTGGCGTCTAGAGCCACAGACAAGAGATGAGAAAGGTGGGGGAGCCTGCCCTCTGTCCAGCCCACTTCCCTGCAGAGCCTTGGCAGGCACGGCCCCTCAGACCATCAGCAGCATCCTAGCAGTCAGACAGGACAGAGCCTGGCAGAGACAGCGCCTCCTGGCCTCCCCTCCTGCTGGTCTGTGGGTCACCCAGGATGCTGCCGGGGGAGGCCTCCCTTCTCTGTATCCTGGGCAGGCCTCCTAGTCTTGGTGCCAGACAGGTGGCGAGGGCAGCTGTCCACAACCTCCCGCCACCCCAAGCAGGGCTTCCTGGAGGGTGCAGGGGGACCAGACCCCCAGTCTGGCTTCTGTGCAGCGTGGCCAGCTCATTGCAGACTCGAGGCACCCTGGGAACCTTGGTCCTTGGGGCATCAGCAGGGGTCTCTGGGCCTGTTTCAGCCAGATCACTGGGGCACACGTCAGCTGCCCAAGGCCTCTTCCTTCCTGCCCCATCCCTGCAGGGCACAGCCACTGAGGCCTGGGGCCTCTCCGATGGAAGAGCCAGGCTGGGTCGCAGGCACAGGGGACCTCAGGAGGTGGGTGGGTCGTGGCTCCAGTAGGCCCTCTCCCCAGGCTGGAAACTGCCAGTAGGCCTGCGGAGCGGCCGGGGCAGGCAGCAAGCCAGGTGGTGACCCGCACTAGCCACAGCAGCCCCCGCCCAGGCTCCTCTTGGCAGGAGGCCCGAGGTCTCGAGGCGCAGGCGGGTGCCCACTGCCACGGCCAGGGACGTTCTCTGGTGGAGGCTATAAATAGGACTGTCATCAGTCAGAGGCAGCCTGACCGTGCGCCAGATGTACAGGACTGAGCAAGCAGGCCAGTCCTCCCACCCTCCTCCTGGTCACTGCCCACAGGGGTGTCACCCCCTTCGTCCTGCTCCCCCCATCCCAACACCAGGAGAGGCCCTCCCACGGATGGGGCTGCAGAGCCCAGCAGGGTGGACCGGATGGGAGTCCTGCCTCCAGGGTCAGCCTGGAGGAGCGCTGCCCAACCCCCAACCCCTCAGTGCTCCCTGGCCCTCCAGGAGTTTCTCATCCTGTGGACTCATCTGTGGTGAGCTCCTCTTGAGGGCTCCACTAGAAAAGATGAAGCAGACACAAAGGGCAGCCATCGGCAGGTGCCAGGGTCAGGGCTGGGGTACACCTGGGCACCACATAGATGCTGATTAGGCAAGAACCTGCTGGCCATGGTGCACTGGAGGGCTGGGGAAGGAGCCGGCCAGCTGCAGTGAGCTGGTGAAGGGCAGGAAGCCAGTGGGGTGAGGGGTCCATGCATTGGACAATGCCAGAGAGAGGTAAGCCGTGTGGACTAGGGGGTTACCATCCTGATACCGAGAAGCTTGGGGACAGAGATAGGCCTAGAGAAAACAGGAAGGGAGTGTAACGCAGGGGGAGCAGGTCACTGTGGCCTTCTTTGGTCACGTCCTTCAAGGCCCATTCCACCTCACACCCACGCTGACGGCTGAGGTGCCCTGGGGTTGCCCCTCCAGAAGAAGCGCTTGGCCGCCTAGCAGTGACTAGGATAAAGTCCGGCCGGGATGAGGGACCAGAATGGGGAACACTGCAGAGAAATGGGGCCCAGGGCCTGTACTGAGTGGGGCACGGTTGTTGGCACAGGGACGCCTTTTCATATCAGTGGGATCGGGCTAAAAAGGATAGGGTTTTTCTTCGAATCTGGCATACTAGGCAAGCGACACCCCCCCCCATAGAAAAACAGCACCCAAACAGCTGAAACCTCGATTCGAATGCGGACCCCAGGGCGGGCCCCTCCCCGCGCTAGGTCGGGAGCTGCAGTTCCCACCTCCGCCGCCGGAGGTCGCGCTGACACACACCCCCCACCCCACCCGGACCCTCCCCAAACCTAGCTGCACTCAGACGCGTGGACACGTCAGCGCCCGTCCGCCCCAGCAAGGAGGACGCTCAGAGAACGGGGAGCCCCCACCCTACCCCTGAACGAGGGCTCGCTCCAGCGCAACGTGCCCGCGAGGCGCCTCCTCCGCAGGGTACCCCTCTCTCTCCCGCCATCCCAATTCTCCCCCGCGCGTTGGACGGGAGGGGGTCACTGTGCTCAGAACGCGGTGGGAGAGCGCACTTCCTGCCGTCCGCCCCCCTCCTTCCCGAACTAGCGCCGCCTCGGGCCCCTGGACCGCACGCCCAGGCTGCGGAGTGGGGGTTGTCGCGGCCCGCTCGGCCCCAACCCGGGCCTGAACCTGATCCCACCCCTCGCCGGGGAGGGGGTCGATCTCGGGGCGGCCGGGTACCGCGCGGCCCCACCCCCGGTGCCGGCGCAAGCGTGGAGAGGAGGGGTCTGGGTGGGGGCGGGCCGCCCCGTCGTAACCCCTTCGTCGACCCCGCCCCACGGCCGGAAGCGCCCCCGTGCCCACCCCCGTCGGAATCCGAGGCGGACTGAGCCCCGCGCCCCACGCCGGGCAGGGGGAGGGGAAGTGAAACCGGGCAGCGGAGCCTAGGGGCCGCGTCGGGGTTTCTGCAGACGCGTCATCGGAAACTGAGGCCGCGGGGCGGGGGCGCGGCAGCCGCGCGGCCCTTCCGGACCCGGCCGCCAGCGTTCCTGGCGCCCCCGCCCTTCCTGGGAAGCCCCTCGGCTGCGGACTTGGGCGCATCACGCGCCCCTCCCCAGCCCTCAACAGCCTCTCTGGATCGCAGAAGGAAGCTTCGCGGAAGGAAATGGGGGGAATCTGCCTAGTCCCCAACTGGGGCGTGGCCTTCCTGGGGCGGGCGCAGCCCGCCCCCCGGGCTCCTGGCACCGCCCACGGGGGGCGCACACCCTCTTGGTGACTCACTCCGGCGGTGACACCCACTCTGCCTGACTCACTGGGCGCCGTGCCCCATACGGACACCCCGTGCTGGAGTGCATCTCGGGTTCACGTTATACACCCCCATCGGTGCGTTTGCGGGGCATCTGAGACCCGCGTGACTTGGGAGGGGCCTTCTGGGGTACCGTGCAGCCTTGGGGCGTGTCCAGCCTCTGCCCAGTAGGGAGTGGCCCCCGTACCCGCCGCCCCAGACTCGGCACCGGCAACCTGGAGCCGCGCGCAATGGAGGTGGCAAAGGGGCTCAGATTCACCCCAAAACGGCCTGCAACCATGCCCCCCCAACCCGGGCCTGCGCACCCTCCCCAGCCCGGCTTCCGGCCAGGCGGAAGAAGCAGGAATTTGGAATGTTTGGAACCGGAGTTATAATTCTCCCGAGGTTTCTCCGTCCCCGCCCGCCTCCCCCCATCTTCCCCCAGAGGGGGCGGGGAAATGGGCGGGGCCTAGTCTGCCTCCGAGGAAGGCGTGGTACTCCAGGGCCGGGGGCAACCCTGGCGTCTGGCCGGGTCGCGATCTCACGGGTTCTGGGGTAAACCCAGGTCGAGGGAGACCCGGGCGCCCCATGGCGCTGCCTTCCGTCCCGGGCTCCCGGCCCACCGCCTCCCTCAGGCCCGAGGGCACAGCAGGGTAGGGGTGCGCCCCGCGTCCTGACAGGGAGGCCGCACTAGGCGGAGGAGCCCGGACCAGCTGGGCCTGCCGGCGCTGGGCGTGTCCAAGCGGCCGCTGTTTTCCCGCCGGGGAAGCAGCCGTGGGGAAGGCAGACGCCCCGGGTGACGGGCCTGTGACACCTGCCTGGAGCGCCGGCCACTGCCCTCTGCGCGCAGCAACTCCCCTCCCCGCCGGCCCGGCCTTGGCAGGGAGCCTCCTCCACACACCACCAGAGCCTTTTCTGGGACTGTTTTTTCTTAGAAACAGGAAGTTGGGGTGTGGGCCACACATCCCGCGGGTCAAGGCCCCGCCGTCGGCAGAGCATGGTGGGGGTTTGGACCCATGGGAATGCGCCACCCTGCCTAACTCCTGCAAGTCTCGGCCCCCGATGGAAGCCCAAGGGTGGACGGTGGGAGAAGAGGGGAGAACAAGAGAAGCAGGGCCTGGCCGCCCGGCTCTGCTGCCCATTGGGCTGCCCCACCTCTGGGTCACTCAGCCTGTCGGTGCCACCTCCACAAGGGCAGCTCCAGGCGTGTGGAGCAGGGGTACTGGTGCTCTCCTTCCGGCCCCGGCCCTGCCACCAGGCCTGTCCTTAAACGTGAGCAAGTGTGCACACTCAATGGAGCAGAGCCTGCCCGCAAGGCCAGGAGACCGCCAGCTCCAAACAAGGGGCAGCGCCCGGCCTGGGCCTGAGGACCTGGTCTCCCATCCAGCCTCTGGGGGCCCAGCCCTGCCTCTCCTCCAGGGGAGCCCCAGAGGTTTCACTGGACAGGGTAGGGGTCTGCCCTTGTCTGACACCTTGTGTCCCCAGGGCACCTGTCCTGGCAGTCCCCCTGCCAGCCACTGTGGTGGGCACCCCGTGGAGGGATTCTGTGGACATTGCCCTGGATGCCCGACCCAGCCCTCCTAGCCACTTCTGCCCACCCGGCCTAGACATGCTCCAGGGCCAGCCAGGGTCAGCAGCTGCCCACCCCCACCCTCCTTTCAGGCAGGCCCCAACCCTAGCCCTCACTGTGGACCTGGGGGCCCCAGGGTGACAGAGGGTGGAGCCTAGGAGGACTTGTGTGGTGGGCCCTGCCCTGAGTCTGTGCACACTTGATCTCCAGCTGGCACGGCACCTGGCACCTTCTGACTTGGTGTGAGAGAGGAAGATGGGGGGAGGGAACCTGAGGAGCAGATGTGGGGACAAGGAGGGGAAGGGCAGGCACCCTGACACTCAGGTGCCAGGGTGTGGGCCCCATGGCCACACCCACAGCCTGCCTGGGTGCCCGGTGAGGGGTGGGGGGACCTGACACCACCCACCTCCCTGGGGCTGCAGAGCCACACCGTGACGGGGGCTCAGCCACATACCTGCTAGGGGCCCTCTCTGCTGTACCCAAGTGGCCCTGACACACATGCTCGACGGGGCCTTACAGAGAGGGTGACCTCTCCAGCACAAGGTGCCTTATCCCTTGAGGGTTCCGGAACAGGCCTCCATGGCAGCAGGAGTGACCCGCACGAGAGCCTGGGCCAAGCTTCCTGCCAGCAGGGCGCCTGCCAGGCCGGGTGCAGAGCAGGAAGTCCCGACCCCAGCCCAGCCGGACACCTGACTGGCACAGGATGCTCCAAGACAAGCCAGATCCACCTGCCTGCCCACCCCCTGCCGTGGAGCCACCTGCTCCAGAGCTGGGAGTCCCGCCCAGTGGCCCCAGACCTGGCACAGGCCTGGGCGCAGATGGCCCCTGTGGGGGGCTGCCTGCAGAGCCCACGTCTCCAACCCTTGAGGGCAGGAAACAGCAGGCACTCAGGTCCCCAAAGTTCTGCCCCTACCCATCCCAGGGTTGCCCGTCAGCGGGCAGGACAGACACAGGAGGGTGCAGGGCTGCTGTCCCCTGAGTACAAGGGTTTCTGTGGGGAGGACACAAGATCCCCTCCATGCCCTGGTTTCACATCCCGCTGACGGCCACACCGTTTCCTGAGGGTCCAGACTGGCCTAGGGGCCAGGCCAGAGCACAGAGCAGCCCGGCTTTTTCCCTGCGGGATTCCACTTCCCTGCAGCGGGTCACCCCCTCCCTGGTGAGCATGGTATGGAGAGAAGCCTTGGGACATTGTGAAGCAGGCTGATCTGACCCGGACCCGCTTGTGGCATGTTCCAGCCGTTTTCTTCCTGGCCAACAAGGAGTGACCCTGGGACAAGACAACCAGAAACAAGGGAGCAGATAGCGGGGGTTAAGGGCAGGCTGGGGTCTGGGGCCAGGTGTACCAGGGAGGGGGCTGCTAGCCAGAGCTGGGCTGTGCTGGGGGGTGGGTGAGGTGGAAGCTGGGGGCCACACTGAGGGCCAGGGGTCAGAGGAGGGAGGACAGGCTGTGCCAGCTGTTCCTGTAAAGGGCAGGCGGCTTCCTCTTTCCACACAGCGCGCCTGGCACCCGCCTCCCCAGACGAGGGCCCAGCTCTCAGCCTGCGGTCAGCCCCCTTGACCACAGGACGCTGTGCGGGGGTGGGCGGGCCAAACTGAGGCTCGGGCTGGCAGCCTAGGGGAGGGGGGGGACCCCAGGACAGAGACAGGCAGGCACAGCTGAGAGCCCAGGGGGCTGGGGTGGGGCCCCGGCTGCCTGTGACCGAGGAGAAGTGAAAGCTGGGGGTGAGGGCCACAGGGCAGGGACAGAAGCTGGAGAGCTGAGTAGGTTCCCAGGAGCACCCCTGCCCCAGGCTCACTTCACCCTAAGCCTCGGGGGCGGGGCCTGGGAACCAGCACCAATGTGGGAGGGGCACACAGGCCAGTCTAGGGGACGGGCCCATGGGGTCGCTACAGAGGCCCTGGCTGGTGTGGCAGTCCCGAGCCTGGGGACCAGAGTGGGGGTGAGGGGCTGCCAGGAATCCCCAGGAGGGGCCCTTCTCTCCCTGAGATTCTCTGACCTTCATTGAGGGCTTGGGAAGGGGGTTCTGAGGTCAGATGGCCCCCACCGTCATCTCTGGGCTGGGGTGCCCAGGGCCCTTTATGATGGCAGGTCACCTCCAGAGGTGAAAGGTCACACCCAGAGCCAGAGCGGTGCTGGAAGGTAATGAGCTCAGAGCCCCAGGGGCTGTGCTCAGCCCAGCTCCAAGGCACCTCGCGACAGGCTGAGCAGTGCACTGGGTGTGAGGACCCTGACTGCACACGTGTGCCCATGCGCACACACATACACACGGACCTCCAGCCTCCCTTGGGGACACCTCCTCCCCACCCACACCTCCTTGTGGTCAAGACCTCAGGTGAGATGTGGACCATCAGAGCAGTGAGCCAAGTGGAGCCAGGAGGCCCCGGGTGCTGGGCACAGATGAGGTGAGGCCCTGCACCCATCTCGGGACAAGCTCAGGCTTCAGAGCGCATGGTGTCCACAGTGGGGATGAGGCCCTGAGCGGACAGGGGGCTCTGGACACGGACAGTTGGAGCCAGGAGTGCCCAGGTGCTGGGCGCAGATGAGGAGGCCCTTGCACCCATCTCGGGACAAGCTCAGGCTGCCGAGTGCACGGTGTCCACAGTGGGGATGAGGCCCTGCAGGGATGGGGGCAGTCTGGACACGGACAGTTGCCCCCCCATCACACTGCCCACCCTGCTGGGCTCCATGCAGGTCTTGTGGAAAGTGTGTGTATCTGGCATCATAAGTGAACAAGGCTTCAGCTGCTCTTGACTCACATCCACACTGGCAGGGGCGCCCCTGGGACCCTCAACAGGCCACAGTGGGCGGCTGTCCACTCAGGCAACCTAAGACAGTACTGGGTGGCACCCTGGATGTCCGGGCATGA
>SJXQ01009956.1:59334-94797 GCA_006408695.1 Aepyceros melampus
GAGGGGTGGCCCTTCTGGGGACTCAGCCTCACCCCTGCAAACATGCTCATGAATATGCATGTGGGAAATCACACCTCCAACCAGAGCCAGGGAGACGGAGGGGTGCTGAGTGAGCGAGCGGTTACAAGCTGGCTCTGGGGCTGGCAGGGCTGTGCTGAGCGAGCCCACATGCCAGACACTGGCTGAGGTGTGAGAGCAGAGACCAGGGGGCCCAGGCCGCAGAGCCCTGGGTGACAGCCCCGCCCTCCCGGGTGCTGAGGACTCGTTCATCAAGTCAGGTGGGCAGGGGAGGCCAGCAGGAGCCTCTTGGAAAGAAGTAAGTGCCCTGGGGCCCAGTGTGCAGCCGCTCACCTGGTGTAGACTGCGCTTGGCCTGCAGGGCAGCGCTCAGCTTCTCCTCCTGCTTCACGCGCATCTTCACCACCTCGTGCAGGAACTTCTCTTTGGCTTCCTTGGTGTCCAGGCCGCCCTCCAGGGCCTGCCGCAAGTGCTCCAGCTCCGCCTCCAGCCCACTGCTCGGGGCATCGGTGGGGGCTGTGGCATCAGGGGCAGCGGGGGCCGCGGGCGGGGCAAGCAGGCCTGGGGAGCTCAGATCCTTGGCGGAGCTGGATGAGGTAAAGGATGGAGAGGACAGCGAGGACAGGGAGGAGGTGACTGCAGAGACAGACAGACGGAAACGCAAGTTAGCAGAGCATCCTCTCCCAGGATGGGACCCTCCCAGGAGGACCGACCGTCCCTCAGAGCAGACGAGTGTGGGCACTCACACTCCTCTCGGCTCTCCACCTCCACCTCGGCCTCCGAATCCTTGTCCTCCTCGGGGGCAGGCCCAGGTGCTGGTGTCTCCGGGGCTCCAGGGGTGTCCGAAGGTAGCTTCCGCTTCCGGGGCTGGATGCAGGCGGGGAGGGGCTCAGGGGCCCGGGAGACAACCGTGGCGCAGGGCGGGCTGCTCACTGCCTTGTGCTGGGCTGGTGGGGCCAGGGCCACGTTGGGGGCCACACCCGTCTCAAAGCTCTTGTAGGAGTAGAAGTGTGGGGGACACAGGAGGTGCTGGGTCCTCGACAGCTGCCCTGGCCCCTGCACGCCCCCCATAGCAGGCCCTGCTCCCACAGAGAGCGTGAGGGAGCAGACACTTCAGCCTAGGGCAGCTGGAACACGGCCCCCAGCCACTGTGTGTGGGACAGGCCACACCAGCATTGTGTGCCACCAACTTTAGAGCACAGAAAACCTAGACACCCCCCCCCATACCACCAAAGGACCAGCACTTCTGCGACTGCCTTACCTGGAGAGCTGGGGCCTGACATGAGGCCTCCAGACCACCTGCCTGCCAAGCTTAGGGACGATTAAAGTAGGAACCTGATTAAAGCGGGAATCTGCTTCCCTGGCTGGTCTGCAAGCCCCGTGGGTCACGGCTGGTGGTCACCGCGGGAGGGTCACTCACCTGTCTCGAATCAGGGCTGGGAGGTGCGGGGAGAGCTCTTTGTCACTCGCAGAAACCGCAGGGGACCAGGGTCGGAAGGCAGAGAGGCGCTGGCGAGGGTGGACGCAGCCCAGGCTCTGTGGGAACAGGGGCTGTCAGAGGGGGGCCCCAGGCCACCCCGCCCCCGCCCCACCTGCCAGGGCCGCACGCCACACCTTGCTGGAGGAGCCGGCCAGGGTCCGCAGCCAGCCTGGCTGCTTGTCCTTCTCGGAGGACGTGGGGTGCTGGGAGGGGGTGTCATCTGCTTTTCTTACAGAGGCCGGGGGATCAGAGACCTGTGAGTGACACAGAAGTTCCCGCTGACATGCTGGGTAGGACGCAGCCACACATGAGGCATGCCCAGGGACACACAGACCCCTCAGGCACACATCGCATGGTGCACCTGGTCCAAGGCAGACCTGATAGCTGGCAGAGGCCAAGGACCCACAGCACGTCGGCTCAGAAGGGACCCCTGCCCACTCCCACTCGGGCTGACAGGTCTGGAAGGGGCAGCAGCAGGCAGGCTCGTGAGATGAGCACAGGGCCCTGCTGGGGTTGTCTAGAGCTTTCCAGGGGTGTCACACATAGCACCCCAGAGCCCTGGGTTTCACCACATGGTACTAATTTTAGAAACTTCTTGTGGGGTTGGGCCAGCAAGCTCGGGCCATGTCCCGTCCCTGCTGGAAGGAACAGCCCCCATGAACTGAGTGCACTCAGCCCGTTGAGAAAGCCCCTGGATGTCCCCAAGTCTCGTGTAGGGGAAGGAAGCTCAGGACACAGGAGCCTTGTGTCTGCTGGATACTGTAGCTGGAGTGGACTCTAAGGCTGGTGTCAAACTGCCCCCTGCCTGCTGGCCCCAGGGGTCACCTGGAGAGAATACCAAACCCCAGAACTGGCCCTGAGGGGCCTGCGCTTCCAGGGCTGTGGGGGAGGAAGTGGTCGGTCAGCTGCCGTGCTCAGCAGGGTCATCACAACAAAACTCAAGGGACAGAGCCAACTGGGTGCAAGGCCACCAGGGCAACAGAGCCCACACTTCTGGGTGTGTGCAGGGGCCACTCCCAACCCCACAGCCAAGGCTCCCTAACTCCACTCCTGGAAACCCGGAACCCTCGGGCCCAGACTCGTGGGGCTGAGCAGCATGCTCTGGCCTTGGTCCCAGCACAGCGTGGCTGCACCCTCAGCCTGCCCACCCAGCCCCTGGGAGACTGGTTGAGGGTCCTTTAGAAGGCGTGGACAGACAACTCAGATCGGAACACACCTGGTGCTCTTGCCGGGGCGGGGGGGTGCGGCGGGTGAAGGGGAAAGGAGCTGGGCGATGCCTGGGGGCCTCCCGAGCTTGCTGCATAGTGCTGGACCCAGCGCCGCCCGCAAGGGTGGGGCTTCCTGTCTGAGCCGAGTTCTCACAGGAGAGAAGCCACAGCGCCCTGCCGGCTCCTCCAATTCCGAGAAACCTCAGGGAGCCCTCGTGGGAGGTGTCAGACGACCCAGGCCGCAGGCCACCCCCACGTGGCCAGCAAGCCCCACCACACAGCGGGGGCGGCTTCCTGCTAGGGAGAAAGGCTGGAGTCTCCTGCCCCACCCAAACTGCCTGAGCCCTGGTCCACCCCGGATGCAGAGCTAAGCAACCTTGGGGACTCCGTCCAAGGAAGCCCGGTGTGCTCTCCACAAAGTCCAGCTGGCTGGTTATGGGAATGAGGAAGCATCAGAGGAGGAGGCATGGCCACCAGGGCCTGAGGGAGTAACCCCTCTTCAAAGCCTAGGAAGGATGGGGCCATGGAGATGGCAGAAGATCGGCGACACAGCCATGTGTGCAGTGACAGCCGCGTGGCCACCTCTGCGAGGGGGCGAGCCTGTGGCCTCTGGCTCCTGACCCTGCTGGGCCCTGGAATCCAGGATGCACTCGAGCAGCTTCCCCACACTCCAAGATACACGTCCTGCCTGACAGAGAAGCCTGCAGGGACAGTGCGGAGACGTGGGTTCCAGGAGAACCCCCCTGGTGCCACAGGGAGCCCCCACCCAGGACTGCTCAGCGGCCACACCTGTCTGTCACTGTGGAGCCTGTGCGTCACCCAGGGACCTGCATATGTGTGCAGGATCTGGGGTAAAACGGGGTGATGTCACCCTCATGACCTTCCTGTCCTCCCAGGTCAGAGGCCCCAAACCGTGGAGCCGCCGCATTTGGGTGGAGCAGGGTATGCACGGCTTCTGAGGCTGTGGCCACCCCAGAGGGCAGCACAGGGGGCAACAGGCAGAGCGGGGGTGGCTCCTGGCAACCCCCTCGTGCTCACAAGGGCTGTACTCAGTGTCTGAGCCCTAGAGGTCCTGCAGGTCAGCTCAGCCAGGAAAACCTGGGGTCCTCTCTGCAGGCAGGGGGTTCCTGGGGGAAAGGAGGGCTTCGGACTACTGAGGATGAAGCTGTCTTGGGTTTTCCTCCCTGGGTTCTGCACTGTGAGCCCCAGCTCCACTCTCCATTTCCTAGGCCCCACTCTGTCCACCTCAAACAGAAAGAGAAAGCATACATTAGGGAGGAAGGAAGAGAACATTCCCAACACCAGCCGGTGGCACCAGACTAAGGCCAGAGCACCCAGTGCAAGCTCTGCACACAGGAGCGCTGACTGGCCCATCCCCCAGGCCCCTGCTCCAGGGCGACCGGGCAGTGCAGAAGAGAGGCTCTCTGACCAAAAGGCGGAGCCAGGGCCCGGCTGTGCACAGAGCCGCCCACCGCCAACCTGGACAGGCCGGAGTGAGAGAAGCCCAGCACGAGGCAGGACCAGGCCCGAACGGCCCCAGGCTCTGGGAGGAAGATCAGACTCTCAGCCCACACATGGACACGAGGCAGAGTGGAGGGAGACGTCACTGGAGTACGGCGCAGCGCCGTGTGCAGCATCCAGAGACCACCCAGGTGGCTGCCTGGTGGGACGGTGGCCACTTGGGGTCACCTCCCCGCCCAAGTCCACAATTTCATCCCCGAGCCCTTGTGGGATGTGTGGGCTTTGGGCTGGGGCCCCGGAACATGAGGTGACCGGGCTCCACCTACCCAGGCAGGCACTGTGCTACCCTGAGAAATGCCACCGAGTACAGCTGGGCATCTGTCCAGGGTGCCTGCCCAGGGCACCCTGGGTGGTCAGGATGTAGAGACTCCTTGCACCCTCCCTACGGGCACACACCCCTTTTCACAGTGGTGCACATGCAGAGCTCAGCAGGGAGGCCGCAGGCACAGGCACCATGAAAAGAGCAGTGCCCCCCATCCCCACCCCTGAGCTAGGTGGGTATGCTCTCTTCAGAACAAAGGTGCCCCCTCTGGCCTCAGGGCCTAAGGCCAGGATGCATGCTGGCCTGGGTGCTCTGCAGGGCTGAGGGCAGCCAGCACCCACACACCCTCTGGTCCAGCAGCACTGGGCGATGTGGCTGGGGAACCGGGCGGGAGAGTCTCTGATGAGACCTACACTAGGGATGAGGAGCACGACCTGGACGGAAGACCCATCCCACAGAGAAAATGACACTCAGCTCCCTGGACTCCTTGCTAGGGGCAACAGTTGTGCCATCTGGGGACCAGGCCCAGATGAGGGTCTAGCTAGGCGCTGCACTCAACCAAGGAATGAAACGCACCATCCAGCCGCCAGAACCCGGTCGTCAACTGATTTCAAGGACAACATCAGCTTGCTGTCAACCACCTGACCCCCCCTCAGACTCAATGCCTGTGTAGCCGCCCTGGCAGAGCCCCAGCGACACAGGTGCCTCCCACCATCAGACAATGGAGGGCTGTCAGCCTCTCCCCAGAGGCAGCTTCACTTCTAGACAGACAGACACCCAGAGCAAGCACCACAGCTCAGCTGAGGGCCATGTCCCAACATGGCAGGTGTGTGCACACAGCCTCCAGGTGAGCAGGAAACCCCACATGAAGCTGACATGAAGCTGGGCGTGCCTTCCAGACACACCGGCTCTGCTGTACAACACACCTTCCTGCACCGTCTCCACCACCTGCTTCTGCACCCCCTTTCACCAGGCGGCAGCGAACATGGAGAACCTTACACCAGCTCAGAGAAAACCTGAAGGTGAGCCATCTGGAGAAACCAAGGCTCTAAAGGGGTGAGCCCCACCCCCACGAACTCCCTAATGATGCTGAAGCACAAGGAGCCAAAGGTGAAACAGCAAAGGGGGAATCCAGCCAAATCAGAACATTTGTGCCTGAAAGGACACCACCAAGAAGGTGAAGACAACCCACAGAATGGAAGAAAGACTTTGAAAACAACCCAAATCCAGGGAGAAGGACTCGAACAGGTGTGTCTCCAAGGAGGACACATGGCCATCAAGCATGTGAAGACACTCAGTGTCTCACACTAGGGTGATGCACTTCACAGCCACCAGGATGATTACAATCACAACCAGAAAGCGTGTGTTGGGAGGCGAGAGAGAAACTGGGAACTTGTGTGTTGCTGGCGGGGACGTGACCCAGGCAGCCACAGCACAGTTGAATGTAGAACCACCCCGTGAGCACGATTAACACCCAGAGGACTGGAGAGAGGGGCTCAGCCTGGGACCAGAACCTACAGGAATCCAGACGAAGTACACAAGAATGTCTGCTACACCCACATGTGAATTCACAATCATCTCAAAAAGGAGAATTTAAATAACCTGCCGAGTGCCCCTCACACTCACAAGGACGGCTGGAGCTGTTTCAGGATGGACGATACTCGGCATCATTGGGGAGGACGTGGAGAAACGGGAACCCCGTGCTACTGGAGGTGAATGGTCATGGACAGCCCAGCAATTCCTCAAAAGCACAGAACCGCCCACGACGCAGCAATGCCACTCCGGGACGGACACACTCAAGATCACTGAACACACGTCCACAAAAAAACGGGACATGTGTTCATAGGAGCATTGTTCCTAACAGCCAAGGAGTGGAAAGTCCCACATGTCCATCAGTGGGCGAAGGAGTAAACAAAACGTGGTCCATCCATCTACACCGCAGAGCAACCCTTGGTCCCCATGAGGTGCAAGGCTCTGACACGTGACACCAGAAAGCCCAGCAAGAGGAGGAGACCCAAGAGGCCACACTGTTCCAGCCCCATTCTCGTGGACGGTCCAGAACAGGCAGATCTGCAGACAGGAAGTGCACCAGGGGGCCCGGGGGGCCACGGTGCCCGGTTTCCTTCCGGATGATGCAGATGTGCTGAGACTAGACGCCGGTGACTGCGCACGGAGTCGTGCTCTCAGCAAGGGCGGACTTCATGGCACGTGAATTGCATCTCCATAAAGCTATTATTAAAACTACCTATTAGAAAAATGAAGTGAACTGTTAGTTGAAAAGTGAAACCATCGAGATCAACGGTTCCTGACTCACCGTCCTTCCAGCAAAGGACGAGCAGGACGCCTGAGGAGCCACTTGTGGCCGGCCCTGGAAGAGGTAATGGCCCCACCCCCACAGGACCACTCTGACCCACAGGGCCCAGAGGTCAGGGAAGGTCTCAGTGGGGCTGGCATCCACTTGGCACCTGGCTGGGCAGCCAGGGCATGTCCAGGACAACAGCATGGACCTGGTCAGGGTTCTGCGGTGGGGGGTGGTGGGCTGCACACAAACGCAGAGGCCAGGCACAAGGGGTGGCCCCTAATTCCTAAGGACTCCCAGATCCCCACCTCCTAAACCCTGTGGTGGGCAGTGGGCACCCCAGACTCATGCCCACCATGCAGGGGAAAGTCCTCAAGAACTCATAACCTCAGGCCTGCATAGACCCCTGGGAGGAACGAGGTGAGGGGCAGCACCACACAGACACCCAGAGCCTGCAAGAAAATGGGGAAGAAACACCCAAACAGACGCACCAGCCTGAGAGGAGCGGACACAGGGAAACCTCGCATGGACTGGCCCCAGCTCTGGGCAGGCACGAGGGCCTATTTTGCTGGACTCTCCCGCCCAGGGCGGCCAAGGGCCCACGGGGCAGGGAGTCAACCCTGCTCCAGCAGGTGGACGACCCCCTCACTCAAGACCACAGGCAGCCCTGCCGTGCCCAGAATGCCCCCATCCGGGATGGGCAGGGCAGGGAACCACAGGCTCCTTCCTGCTCCTTCCCTTGCCCACCCCCAAGGGAGGGCAGCTGCAGAGGACAGAGGGTGGCCCCCGGGCGGATGCGGGGCTGTGAGCTACCATGTCCCACCCAGGCTTCGAGACTAAGCCCTGCCAACAGCACCCAGGTCTCCTGAGGAGGGCTCTCGGCCCGGCGCTCCAGACCACCATCTCTAAGTCCACCCCAGGGCTGTGTCATGGACGGTCCAGGAGATTTTACAGTTCCAGAAACTGCCGAGCTATTTTTGTAAGTACCATTAATATTTTCCACGTGATCATTCATGTTTCATATTACGCTTAAATTAACCTATTTTCTGATTATTGTGGTACAGAGGAAGCAGATTAAATTTGCAAGACAACCCCAAACCCCAAAATGAAGTGAAAATAGCAATTTTACAGATTCACTTTGATTTTTTTTTAATTTAAGTAGGTCATATTTTCTGTTACTTCCACATCGTTGATGAGAATAAGTTAAGACTTTTCTAATCAAAGTCACTGCCCCTCCCCCACGAACCAAACCTCAGGCCCTCTCAGCCGGCAAGGGTGGGGGCAGGGGTGGGGCCTTCCCTCCCCAAGGAGCCCTGGACACCACTCAGAAGGAACCCTGGGCAGGTGCACGTTCTGGCAGCCCCTGAGAGGGCCACCCAGCTGCGGCTGGCGCCCCACATGGAGACTGTAGGGGGTGGGGGAAGGGTTCATCAGTGTGTGTCCTTGAACACCCTGGACGTCTGTCCTGACCACAAGAGGCCTCTGGTGCCCTTGTCCCCACACGCCACAGCCCTGCCACCAGCCCCGTACCAGGCCACCCACACCCGCCACCCCTGAGAATCAGAAAGTTAGGGAAAGTCCCGCCGGACCGGGCAGGGGGAATGGAATCTTTCTTTTCCTTTGCAGTCACTGGAAAGTAACCGTAAAAAGACTTTCAAAAAACCCCAAACAACCAGAACCCAAGAACAATGAAGCTGTTCTGAAACTGCACAGTTCTTGTTTTGAGGCTTATTTTATTCTTACAACACTGTTCTTGGTTTTAAAGGGTGGTGAGCACCCGGACTGGCCAGTGTGGAGTGGACGCAGGCCTCTGGCCCAGGGAAAGGGAGGGCGACAAACAAGCCTGTCTACCCAGAACAAGAAAGGAAAAGCGGCCGCCCTTCCTGGAGGGTGACCGAGCCCCGGCCTCACCAGAAGAGAACAGTTCACAGGGCAGGAGGCGGGCTGGACACACTGTGGTCCACATGGGCAGCCCTGGCCCCACCAGGCATTCAGGAGGCTCAACCACTCTGTTGACCCCCAAAAGGCCTCTGACACAGGAACCAGGACGGATGCGTGGGTGCCGTCCCCTGACGAAGGCCAGGCACTGCTCTGCAGGGTCACTGCCCTGACGCCTCCTGACCCGGCCCCGCCCCCCAGTCGCTCCTCTCACACCAGCACCTGCCACCAGGGGTGCCATGGCGCCTCACTGCACCCAAGGCCTCTCCCTTGAGGCTCCTGGGGGTGTGGTCCCCGCCCCTCTCCACTTGCACTAGCCAGCCTCCTCCTCCTCAGAGTTGCAAGCTCTGCCCAGTGGAGGCTCTGGGCCACCCTCTGCTCCCTACACCTACAGAGCACCCCCAAATGCTCCTGTACTCACAGGGGCACTGGCTGTCAGGACAAGGTCAGGGCACATGTCGGGGAGCATGTGCATACTGGCCACTGGGACCCAGCAGCCCACCTCCTTCCAGTAAGGGGTCTTCCTGCTCCTCCAAACGCCAGCCTCATGCCCACTGAGGCCCTCGGACATGACTGGCTCCTGAGCCTCGGCTGAGAGCAGAGCAGGAGGGGGCCTGCCGAGCACCTGGGGGCCCAGAGAGGACAAGGCTGAGAACTACTCAGAATCCTGCCAGGGAGCACACAAGATCAGAACAAGCAGCAAGGGCTGTGTCCCCAGAGGCACCTCCAGCGTCTCACCCATGACCCATTCCTGCGAGAGGGGCCGCCAGGGTGGCATGGGCAAAGTGGGCAGCACCAAGTCCCTCCCTGTGTGATGGGAGGAGGATCAGGAAGCTTGGCATCAGGAGGAAGTGACACAGTGTAGGGGCTGGTTGGTTCTGTGGCGGAGGCTGGAGGACCAAGAGCTCCATGCCCGGATCCCGGCCACCATCTGTGTAATGCGGACACTGACATGACCCCCCACTGGTCAAGCATGCCCTGACCTCTGAGCCAGCAGGTGTGACTCCTGCGTTGTTTACTGTTGCAAAAGCATGACTCCAGGAAGGAGACCTGGTGCTTGGAGAGGGCACTCGATGGACCCTGAGCCCCTAGCTCAGTGCATCCTGAGAGGCCAGAGAGAAACAGATCTGCTGACCAGACCTGCTGACCGTGCAGGAGCTGGTGGGGGCCTCAAAGACACAGTAGGAGGAGAAATGGGGAGCCTTGCTCTCCAACGACCCCTTCACTCCAGCTAGCCAGGCTCCCTGTGCCTCGGGAGGCCCCATGTGGACGAGGTCCACCATCCCACACCCCAACCCACTGAGGGGAGCCCCTTGCTCAGGCCCCACTTTCCAGCACCTCAAGTCCAAGTCCATGGGGGCAGACCTGCCTACCTCACAGGGGCCACAGAGCCTGCACCATCTCTCAGGCGGACAACCCGCTAACAATGTTCTCAGCGTCTGAACCGCCCATGTCGGGAGATGCCTGTTTCTCTCCACATCAGGATTTCTCCTGTCTGGGGAACACGCTCCCCGTCTTCAGAGTCTAAGTAAAAACACCCATATGTGGTGTCCACCCAAAGGCCACACGAGGCCCATCTCCACACAGAACGGGGCTCTGCCTGGCCCTCTGGAGCCTGACGCCAGACTCCCATAGCGCCCCTGGGCAGGAGGCGGGTGGAGGAGGAGGCCCCAGGAGGCCCTCCCAAGACCCTTCCTAACCTGAGGATGAGACACTGGGGCTGGACCCCAGGTCACACAATGGCCGACACCCGGCTGGGGTCAACTCTGAACAGATTCTCGGTAGATGAAGTCCAACAGGAAGACAGTGCGGGCAGAGAGCGAGGCAGCATGAGATCCCAAGGGGCTGGGCTTTCCTTCAGACAGAGAGGGCCGCTTGCCCCCCACCCCGGCCAAGCAGGGCATCCTGGCCTCTCGCACCCACGATGGGGGAAGGAGACCGGCCTGGAGGAGAGCCAGGCTCCCAGGTTCTCGTCGTCCCGCCCTCCGCTCCTCAGAGGGTGGCAGAAGGAGCTGTGGAGGCCCCGCAACTGCGAAGCAAGGATAGAACTTGAGAGCCCACTGCAGCTCCCCACACACACCTCAGACGCGCCCATCTGCACTGCACAGAACAAAGAGGAACGGTAGAACTTAAAACATCTTATTTTTCTTTATTTGAAATGGCGTTAATTAGCCACAAAAACCCCCAAGACAAGAGATTTTAGCCCTTCTTCTGCTTCCCAGACAAAAGCCGAGTTACGTAGCCGGCCAGAATCCGCAAGACACATGGTCACCTGGACCTGCCAAGTGCATGACTGCAGAGACAGCAACGGCTGCTCACGGTCCTCAGGGACCCGGGGTCAGGGGCTCCCCCAGCTGTGGAGCGCAGCCTTGCGAGGGAACTTGGAAACTGCTTTCTAACCTGGTAAGAAGAAAGATCCTCCAAAAGAAGAGTTTTAAAAGCCCATCTGTTAACGTACCCCAAGTGCATGCAGAGGGCTGGTGACGGTGAGGAGATGGAAACTCACGGTGGAGGTGGCTCCAGCCGGCAGAAACCCCAGGTGTCTGAACCACACCACGCAGGCCGCCCACCGCGGCCCAAACACATCACAGAGCCAGAGGGCTTTCTGTACTACCAGTTCAAACAACAAAACAAGTCTCTTCTCTTTACTGTTGGGGATGCTTTTGTCCAGGAAAGCACACACACATGGGCCCTCAAATCCCCAGTCCACACTGACCACTGACAGAGATGGAGTCAGAGGACCCGCGTGGAGCACCCACCCCGCTTTCGGCCGCAGTGGCCACAGCCCCTGGGTGGGTGTGGCATGTCAGGCAGGTGCCCCCAGAGGAGGGCGGCCGTCTGCCCCCACCTCTCCTCCTCTGGTTCCTGGGGGAAGGGAGGGGACCTTGACCCAGCAGGAGACACACAGCAAGGCGGGGGAGGTGCAGCTTGGCCCCTTACCCACACCTGCAAGCAGCACAGAGAAAAAGCAGGGTGACCCGGTGCTGAGGAGGCTACAGAAGGGCAGGTGTGGGCGGTGGGGCCAGCAGGGTGGCGTGGGCAGAAGGGAAGACACGGTGGACCTGGCGGTCATCCACAACAGGGCCCGACGCTGTGTGGCCTTTCCTGCCAGCGGGAGGGGTCCCGGGGGAGCTGCCCCCAACTCTGCAGCAGCCTGAAGAGGCAGGTCCTCCTTCTCTGGGCATTGCATGTGCAGAGAAAACTGACAAGGCCCAGCCTGGATCTTGAGAGTTCCTGGCCTCAGCGGCCAGCTCAAGGGACAGAACACTTTCTCGCCAGCTTCCCAGCCAGGAAGTGGCGAGGAGGCCCCGCCCACGCGGGCAGCCCCGCCCACCCAGCTGGGTCTGTTTTGCTTCCTTGGCGGCAGCCCTGGTTGTTTTCTCTCCATAGAAACCGACACAACACTGAGCCCAGCACCCGAGCCAGCGTGGTGGACAGTGGTGCTGCCCGGCCTCGGAGCAGCTCAGAGCTGGCGCGGTGGCTGCCTCCGCTTCCGGGCTGAGGCACTGAGGCTGGCGAGGGACCGGAGAAGTCACCACAGTGTGTCCCTGGCACATTCCCAGATCCCAGCTGGAAGACAGCTCACGTGGAGACGGAGCTGAGAATCCACAGGCCTGTGGTTGGTGCCAACCAGCTCCCAGGAAGGCAGGGCTACCAGAGTGAATCCCAAGGAAAGTGCAGGACACATCACGTGAAGCACATCGCATCACTTTCAGATCCGAGGGGATCTGACCCTTCCTGTCCAAGGTTCATTACTGCCCGGGAGACAGGCTGGGGTGGGGAAGGGGCTGCGTGGGCACTGCCGGGCCCAGGAGAGCCAGGACAAATCAACAAGGTGAGCACGGGACAAGGCTGCAGAACACACACCTATCTTTCCTCTGAGAAGTGGGGGACACAGGTTCTGCTGCCTCAGAGCAGAGAGCACTGGGGTCACTAACCACACACGTCCATCCACAGCAGGAACCACGCCATCCACAGCTGACCCTCAGCTGCAGGACCCCTGCTGCTGGTGAGCTGGTCAAAGGCCAGAAACCCCTGACACTCCCCCTTCCTGTGGATCATCCCAGCAAATGGAGGGGGACAGGGCCTGGCAGGCGCAGGAGGCCGGGGCCCAGGCGCAAGGTTCTCCCAGCGCTGCCAGACCAGCGGCCGGGCGACACAGCTGCACCGGAGGTGCTGACCCCCGCCCCACCCAGCAATGTCTCCTCACTGCCACACGTCCTGCCAGGCTCCCTCCCCTCGCTGTGTGAAGCCCAGAACCCATGGGGAAGGAGGGGTGTGCCTGAAGCCTGGGTGGGGAGCATGGACAGGGCCTTCTGGCACCTTCTCCTGGGTTTGTGTGTAGTGGGAGGAGGAAGGACCCACAGTCCTTCGCAGGCCCGATCTGGCCCTTAAGGGCGGAGGGCTGGAGCCACCTTTAGAGCTGGTGAGTTGCCCCTCGCCCAGCTCCAGGCCCCTGGTCTGCTCACTGCAGCAGAGAGACTGGAGCCCACGGCCCAGCCCTCAACCCAACCTGTCTATGACCCTCACTGACCTGAGATCTGAGTTCACACTATCTAATTAGGAAGACTGGGGTCTCCTATCTGAGTTTCCAACCGCCACGCTGCGGCCTGTGTTCACTGCTGTCTGTAGGCGGGTTCACATTCACCAAAGGTGCGCCGTGTGCTGTCAGGGAACACAATCTCCTGTCTGCAGGCCAGGGCTGTTCTGGGGCTCAGACACACATGGGCACAACAGCCAGGCTCCTGCTGCCACACTGGGACACCAGCCCTGCCTCGGTGATGGTGATCTGGGGGCCTCCTGGAGAAGGGACGTCTGCCCACACAGGAGCGGGCTCCACCCTGGCTGCTAATGTGTCTCTTCAACAGCAAGGCCACGGGAGCATCACCACTGAATCAACACACCCCTCCCCTGAAACAGGAAAAGGAGATACAGCTCCTAGGAGGACAGGAGGAGCCCACTATCCTACAGCTTCAGCCCTCCTGGCAAGGCGTCCCATGTGTGCAGGGTGAGGGTGCGGGGTGGCCTCAGTGAGGGGACAGGGGATGCGGGGAAGACAGCTCTCCGCACCCGCGCCCCTCTCCCAGCCCCTGCACTTGCAGCTGGAGCAGTCCTTGGAAGGAAGGAGGCATTTCCTGTGTCCCCCTCCAATCTCCATGCCAAGCCCAAAGGACAGGAGGCTACAAGGATGGGAAGGGACTTGGAAGTGGGGGACAGGAAGGCTCAGCTCCAAGGCGGCTGACGAGGTGGGAGGGGCTCTGTGTTGGGGTCTTCCCCCTGTGGCATCCGCCAGGCCCACAGCACCCACTGACACAGGAGGTCAGGACTAGAGGCAGTTGAATGGGGGTCCTGGGACCAGGGCTGTGAGAGACCCTCAGGAACACAGAGATGCCAGGGGGCCAGGAGGTGGGTGACTGTCCAGTCAGCAGGGCTGTGCCACCAGATCCAGCATTTTGGTCGCCCCAGCTAGACTGGGCAGTTGCCCCAGGGCAGTTCTGTGCTGCTCCTGGGGGCAGCCCAGGACCTCTGGACACCAGGGGTGTAACAAATGCTCCAGGAACACCTGTGCTGCGTGAAGGGCCCAGAATGACTGGAGCCCTGGGGCACGGGTGGCCACTCCTCCCACGGGCTGTGATGACCAACACCCCCAACCCCTGTGGGCCAGGCAGGCTTTGGATAACCAAGTCTAACTGTGTAGTCAAGGGCAGGACGAGATTCCTACCCGGCTCATGGAGAGAGGAGCTCAGCTGGGGCTGCAATGCCCCTAGGAGGTCATAAGAACCTTGCTGGGCCACCCTGGGGTCCACACAGGCCACCAGTCCCAGGGATCCATGGACACGTCCATCTGTCCCATGCAGCCAGGCTACAGCCGTCTCAAGGCCCTAGGTGTCCTGGGGACACAAGACTGTCTGAGCTTCCTGGTGGTCGAGGTTGATGGCTGTGAAAAACCCCAGGACACAGCCCCATGTACTGGGAGCCCCGTCTCCAGGCTGGCCCTCTGGCAGGCGCCAGAGCCAGAATGAGGCCGGATGGTCTCTTCCTTTGGCAGGAAGCCCAGCTTAGATCGGCTTAGATGATCAGGGTCCCCAACCAAGGCCGGGCCAATCTCCACAGCCACCCTGGGGATCATCAGGGCTTCCACCCACCGCCCAGGGCAGCAGGCAGAGACCTGTCAAAAACCAAAACCTCACAGTGGCCACTTAAGGCCGCGCCTCCATTGACCATGAATGGCTCTGACTAGCACCCTATTTCTATTCAGCCTCAGAGCACCTCCATCTCCCCCTAACCTGCCAGGACCATGGAAAGGCCTCAGTCTTTAGAACAGGAAGGTCAGGCCCCTGCTCTGAGAAGGGCGGAGTGAAAGGAGAAGGACATGTGAGGACGACGTGATTCTGCTTGGGGAGTGACCAGGTGGAGAGTGACCACGTGGGGACCTCACTGGGAATCATCTTCAAAGCAAGGTTAGGAATCTGCAGGTTGTGAGAATGGCTCCATAAAAGCCACTAGTCTGGCCCTGGGGCCCATCTTAGCTGCCACCCTGCAAGGCCTCCCGGCAAGGACAGAGGCAGCCAGACAGGGGCTAGCATGGCTGGACTTGCAGCCAGCACACCCTGCTCAGCTGAAAGGACTCCCCGCAATGACCCAAGGCCAGATGACTCCATCCTGCCCTGGGTGACAGCCTCTCCTGTGCATGGGTGTGAAGGGTGGCCTGAACAGCCTCTTTGGGCCAAGAGGCGGCAAGCATGCATGCCATCGGTGAGGACAGGGGTTCCTGCCTCCGGGCTGCACTCGCCAGAGGGGTATGCACACTGTATATGTGCTCTGCACGCACCGAGGGATTTCAGTTTGAAAGGTCTCGGTTTTTTAAACCGAGGAAGGTTTTTAAAAGCTCTTCATTTTAAACAGAATTGTTTTCTCCATGGTCAGCCGGAAACCCTTCCCCCAGCGGAGGGCTTGGTGGTCGTGGGCACCCACCTCCTCACCTCTGGGGGAGCCTAGCTGCATCCACGGCCCACGCCCATCCTTGCTGGGGGAGCAGTCAGAGGCCAAGCACACACGTGGCGCCCACTGCAAATGCACATGTGGACATATGGCCCGAGAACCTCCCCGAGTCTCAGAACAAGAGAGAACCACCTCAAGGCTAGGGACCCCGAGGCTCCTGGGCGGCTTTCCACCTCTTCCATGGAGAATCCAGAGCTGACAAGAGTGCCAGTCCTCCAACAGACCAGACGAGGTCGCAGCATCCAGGGCTGGGACCAGGAGGACCTCGGGAGTGCAGGCCCTGCCAGCGGGCCCTTCCTACCAGGGAGCAGCAGAGCCGGGTCCAACCTCCCCAAGGGCCCAGCTGCCCACACCTGTTTTCACCTTGGGGCCTCGTCTTTTTGGAGTGAAATACTGGGCACCACGAATACAATTCCTGAGAGCAGACAAGACCTGAGAGCACAGAGAAGGGGCTCGGTGCCCCCGAGGTTTGCGCGCCCACTGCCTCCTGGGGGGCGAGTGCCAGGACGGCCCACTCCCTCCACTACGCTGGCAGTGTGGGCTGAAACTCGAAACCAGGCCGTGGGCACGGCAGGCAAAGGAGGACTGAGCCACAGCTAAGCCAAAGCCAGCTCTGAGCAACCACCCCCTGGCCCAAAGGCAAAGGCCAGAGAGCAAAGGTGCGCACGAGCCCACCTCCAAGGTGTGCTCAGGACTCTCCCACAGAGCCGGGGCCCCTCAAGCCCCGCCACAGCTTCCGCAAATATTTAAGGACAGATGCAGTAGGGTGTGCAAGAAAAAACCAAAGACCTGGCAGGTGTGGGTCCCCTGGGCTGGAGGGACCCTGAAAAACCAGAGAGCAAAGGGTAGTGAAGCTCGGACAGGACCACGGCGCCATGTCCCCAAAACAGCCTAGAGGCCACAGACGCCACCCTGCAATGGTCTGAGAATGATGATGGATGGATGCGGAGAGGGGACGAGACTGAAACCCCTGTCGTTACCGCATCCTCCTGGAACCGGCCCAGCGTGCTCACCTTGCCGTCCCTCACACCCTGGGTCCCAACCAGACTCCCACCTCTAGAAACACGGAGCATGTGGCCAGGATGTGGACGCGGAGCCCCAGGTGGACGTGAAAGGTGCCAAAGCAGGGAGGACGTGCAGGTTTCACTGCACAAATGCCGAGAGCCACAGGAGAGACCAGAACAGATGTGAGAGGGAGGCCTCCCCAAACACATGAGCCTTTCCAGCCTGGAACCACTTCCCTGCCCCCAGTGACAGGGAGAATGAGGGACAGAGCTGGGGACTGGGCAGGGCAGGAGGGGAGGGCCCCATCCACCCTGCCCTCCCAGGACCCTCAGCACTCATCCCATGAAGGCCACCTACCGCGCCCGTCTCCAAGGCCACTTGCCCTGATGCCCAGGCCTGGCGCACTCTCAGCCATGTAACCCAAGTCCCCTCAGAGGAGAAGCCAGTGGGCTCTCCCCAGACCTGAGACCCAGGCCCCTGCCACCTTGGCCGCGAGCAGAGTGATGACTTGGTACAGAAAGGAACCACAGTCATCCTGGGAGCAGAACCCCTAACCCGCTCCAGGGAGGTAAGGGTCGCACACTGTGGAGACACACATGGACAGAAGCCAGAGAAGCAGGGAGTCCGGGCTTGGCATAACACGGAGCTACGTCAAGGGTGGCACCAACAGGACACAGCAGCAGAGAGGCCACCACGCAGAGACCCCAGGTCGCCCACTCGCCCTGGTTTCGGGCACGTCCCAGAGGCCTTTCTTGAGCTGGGCCATCTCACCCTGCACATCTGGACGAGCTCCTGGTGCAGCCTCCCACTTGGCCTTCCCACCTCATTCTACTTTAGCAGTGGTGTCTTCCCGAGCTATCCTGGCTTCCCTTTGTTCTAAACAGAGATGTGTGTGTGTGTGTGTTTTCTCAGTTTTAACCCCATTTTGCAGCTACTGAAACTTTTCACTTCGGGAGCTACAATCCAGGCCTTTCAGCCCCTGAAAAGCTGTCTGTGCAGAGGGCGAGGGGTCGTGAGAACACACGACATGGCGTAAGAATCAGGGCAGTGACCTTTCGACCTGGCCTCTCCACAGGGCCAGGCTGCTAGAAAGCGCTGGGGGTGGGGCGCCTCTCTCCAGAAGGGCCGGCTGGACCTGCACCTGTCCATGGCAGCCTGTGCCCCTGGGGAGAAGACACAAGCCCAGGGGGATGGCACACCCACCCCACAGCACCTTGTCCCCAGGACGCTGACTGTGTGCGGGACCAGGTCCCCTTTCCCAAAAGACACTTCTGTAAGTTGGATAGGCCTTCCCCCAGCATTGTCCTCTCAGGTCATCTGCACAAAGGTCATCAGCGCCTCCTGGCCCTTCAGCAATGCCCGGACAGGAGGAGGGGCACCCCAGGGTCTCCCAAGACCCCATGGTCCAGGCAGCCACCAGGAACCTCGAGGACAAGGGCTGAATCTCAGCCCAGAGGTCCTGTGAGCACAGGGGACCAGGTGCTGGTGGGCCCAGAGGAACAAAAGTTCCCGTGGGCAGGACACACTCGGCACAGAGTAGCATCTAGGTTGGAGCCAGCAGCACCAGGCCCTTGTGCCAAGGGTCCACAGCTCCAAGTGCCCAGACCAGCCCCCCATTCCCAGAGGACTGGGAGACAGAACATAGGATAGGGGCCTCTTAAAAGCCCCTACAGGAGGTGGGTGCCTTCCACCCAGAGTCACAGGGGCAGCTAGATGGCCTGACCACACAAGAAGGCACATCCCTGGTACCCAAGCTCCTGTCACCCACTCTGGACCTGGATGGTCCTGGCGGGTGGGAGGGGGTGGGTTGGAGAGCAGGCAGGACACGTCTGTGGGTCCTGAAACTGCCCCACCCTCGAGGAGTCTAGGGCCCAGGAGGAGAGCAGGTGTGGGGCTGCCCCACCCCCATCCATAGGGCTGGTGGCCTGAACTTTTCACCCTCAGCACAGACACCAGAGAGCAGGGCTCAGAGGTGTCTGCCCGCAGTGGGGGGAGGGGAGGGGCGACACCGCCATCCCCACTCCAGAACCTCAGAGGGCCCGTTTTACAATCACCAGATGGCGGCCTGGGGCCTGCAGGCCTCCACAGTCACTGTGACTGCCTGACCTCAGCAAGGACCTGCGGCTACACCCCCACCCGGGAGAGGCCAGCGAAGGTCACCAGGGCTCCGTCCAGCCCTGGCCTCGGGGTGATGAGCCAGTGTCTCCCAGACCTGCTGTGTGAGAACTGAAAAGAAGCCAGCCCGCCAGCGGGAACGGGGCAGGAAGAGGCACAGGCCCCGCTGCTCAGAGCCTGCCCAACGGCACTTCCATGGCCAGGCCACCTCTCCATGGCAGTGGACACGGCGGGACACCCAGGGCTCCGTGTGCAGACTGACCCCATCCCCACCCCGACACAGTGGCTCCCTCGGCCTAGTGCATATGGCACAACCACAGGCCAGGCCAGGGGAAAGCCAGGCACCATCGGCACAGTGACCCCCTCTCCTGGGGGTTGAGGACAAACAGCACATCGTCATCCCAGAGACCAGATACCTCTGGAGCCTGGTCCTTTCCCAGGGACAAGGCTGGGAGCCCAAGCACTCACTGCTGCTCCTCCTCTAGGTCATCGTCCACCCCTGTGAGACCTGGCGTTGTCCTAAACAGCCCTGTGGCCTGCAGAGGACTTGCAGGCAATGGCTCTTGGGGACCTGCTGTCCAGAAGGACATGTAGGACATCACTGCAAGTTCTAAATGGACCACACTCATCCAGAATCCCCAACAGCACAGCCACACTGAGGGCCCAGCATGAAGGGTCCCCTGAGTCAGAACTGAGGGGGTCCCAAGTGGGTGAGTGCAGCTTCCCAGGCCTCCCCTCCAGGTCTTCACTCACCACCCCTCAACCCTTTTGCTGTGAAGCCTCCATGAGCAAATTAAATTAGGTTCGATGCCTCAGGACCAGGGGCAGGATCAGGGTCTAAAACTGGGCAGGGAACCTCACTCCCACCCCTGGTTCAGTTCAATTCAGTCACGTTCAACTCTTTGCAACCCCATGGGCTTCAGCGTGCCAGGCCTCCCTGTCCATCACCAACTCCCAGAGTATTTACTCAAACTCATGTCCATCAAGTCAGTGATGCCATCCAACCATCTCATCCTCTGTCGTCCCCTTCTCCTCCCGCCCTCAATCTTTCCCAGCATCAGGGTCTTTTCAAGTAACTCAGTTCTTTGTATCAGGTGGCTAAAGTATTAAGAGTTTCGGCTTCAACATCAGTCCTTCCAGTGAATATTCAAGATTGATTTCTTTTAGGATGGACTGATTGGATCTCCTTGCAGTCCAAGGGACTCTTCAAGAACCTTCTCCAACACCACAGTTCAAAAGCATCAATTCTTCAGCACTCAAATTTTCTTTTCCACCCCTGGAAACCAGTTAAATATGGCTCAGGATGACCCTCCAGTCACTCGGGGGCCTGCGGCACCTGGCGCCCAGGCCACCACAGCAGCCCGGACCCCTTGACCCCAGAGCTAAAGCTGCAGGGAAGTGTGTGCAGGGCTGGGGTCTCAGTTGGCCCTGCCTCCTTCCCTCCTTCCTTGTCAGCACCAGCATTCACAGCCTCCCGTTCCACGGCTGCCCTGTGGTCAGCTCAGCACATTGGGCCCTGTGCCCCGGACGCAACTTTCCAGGCAATCATGTGCCCTCGAGGGGCCTTCCTGACTCAGGAAGCAAAATGCCCCTGGCAACCAAGCTGTGGCAGCACCTCCCCCCACCTCCACCCCTCAGAGTCCCTCCATTCATCAGGTGCCCCGGGGCCTCAGCCCACCCTGACCCCAGCAGGGCTGAGGTCCGGCTGTGCAACACACTGAGGTGGAGCCCTTGGCCAGAGCCAGGCACCAGGGGATGGGCTTCCAAGGTGAGTGACACCTGCCAGGGGCTCGCCACCTGGCGCCTAGGCCACCACAGCAGCCCGAACCCCTTGACCCCAGAGCTCAAGCTGCCTGGTGAAGCCTCTTCAATGCACCTCTGGGCACACACAGGATAGGAGGCACTGGATGCAGGAGGCCCACGACCCTCTCCCACTGTGCCTGGATGCCTGGGGCCCACTGCGGGCACAGAGGTGCTGCCCCTCTCCCAGCATGACCACAGTGCAGTGCTGACCTGCTGGCCTGAGCCCCTCCCCCACAGCATCTCAGGAGAACACGGCTCCCCCGTGGCCTGGCTGGACCCCAAAACTACTGACTTGCCCCTAGACCTAAAGGAAGGGTCTGGACAGATGTGGCGTTCTAGGGTGAGGACATGAGGGCACAGAGGCACGGTCCACGTCCCTGCTCCATCCAATCACCAGCGTGCACCTCCTCCTCTGAAAGGGACCACGCCGCCTGGGAGCGTCTGAAATTCAGAACGTTCAACTCTGCCTCTGCTCAAGCTTAAGTGAGTGGCAGCTGGTAACCCTTTCCCCCACAGCCAGGGCCTCAGCTATGAGTGCTGCCCCTTCTGGGGAGTGGGATGGAGGCTGCCAGGGGGGCATGCGGACACAAGACCCTTCTGGCAGGCACCATAAAAAACACGCGGACAGGAGCCCGTTTGCGCGGCTGCCAACGGAGCACGAGTCAGGAGCCCCCCCTCCTCCTCACAGGCACTATGGGAGCACGTGGACACGAGCCCCTTTTGGTAGGCACCATGAGAACACGTGGACACAAGGCCATTTGCACAGCCTCCAGGGGAGCGCGGGTCAGGAGCCCCTCCTCCTCCTCATAGGCACTAAGGGAGCACATGGACACGAGCCCCTTCTGGTAGGCACCATGAGAACCCGAGGACACAAGGCCGTTCGCACAGCCGCCAGGGGAGCGCACAGACACCACCCCCTTCTCGTAGGCGCTATGGGAGCATGTGGACACGAGCCTGTTCGCGCAGCCGCCAGGGGAGTGTGTGGACACAAGTCTGTCACTAGGCTGGTTAAGCGCTGGCTCCACACAGCTGCTACTCTGAATAGTCAAAATCACGGCACTTTGTTCATAATCAATTCTAAAATTGAAAAGGCAGTAATGAAGATGTTAACAAAAACGAATTTAATGTAGCCAAAATTACTGCAGAAAGGAAAACATATCTGCTCACAATGGACATGCCAGTCAGCACAATTCAGAGAGCTTTCAAAACCTTCTACCTCAGAGCTGGACATGCTTCCCTCCTTCCTGTAGTCGAAACCACTCGAGGCTCTGCTACTCCAGTCTCCAGTCGTTCTTGCTTTTTGTGGATTCTGGGGGCACCAGGCTGTCCCCCACCGGGGCTCCCCAGGGCAGGCAAGCCTCCCGGGTGCAGCTCCCAGTATCAGGTGAGATGATGGCAATTTTAAACTTTTGATCTCATTTTTCTAATGCTGTTTATGAAAAGAGAGCCTGATTAGACAAGCTGGAAACCAACCTGGGAGCAGTAACCACACCATGGGGAGAGGACGCACCTGTGGCCCAAATGGCACAAAGGGATTAATCGCCCCCTCCAACATCCAGCTAAGATCCAGGAGACAATTGCCCTCAAGGCACTGGACATCCTGTGACCGAGGACAATGACCCCAGATGCAGAGGCTCTGGTGGGGAGCTCCTGGCCAGCCAGCCTACTGACTTGAGCCCCCAGGCAGCAGTGCAGGGAGGGGATCCAGGTGGGGCCCAAGGCCTCGGAATCAAAGAGACAGAGCTGATGGTCCAGGGGGACCTGAAGAAGTCCCAGGGGGCAGACTGGGTAGCAGAGCACAGGTCGGCACAAGTGTGTGAGGACTGTCTGGGGCTAGGAAACACCCACCAGAAGTACTGAGGGGACAGGGCGGAGCAACCTACCAAAACATAGAAGCAAGACCTGTAAGGATTAAACTGTCTCAGAGTAAGTGACTCAGGACAAAGCCCGAGGAGATTCACGGGAATTGAGGACATTTTGCATCAGCACGTCTACAGCCAAGGAAGCGGGAAAACATGAGCCACCACAAGGAGACTCATGAATCCTCCAAGGCAGACTGGAGCTGACACAGATGCCAGAATCCACAGAGGAGATTAGAACCACTGCTGAGGCCAAACTCCACAAATGCAAGGAGTTAAACAGAGGTGCAGAAGGTCTGTGAAGTCAAGCGTCCACGAGGTGAAGACAACACTGGATGGTCTGGCAGAGTGGACGTGCTGAGCGGACACAGGTGAGCCTGAGAGGCTGGTGACAAACTGCTCAGAACAGAACAGACAGCAAGGACGAGGGAGGGGAAGAGCAGTCCTGGGCTGGGCTCCTTCAAACAGTGACTCAACAGGGGCCTGGAGTTCCCGCAGGGCGGGGGAGCAGAAGTCTTCAGAAACACTGGCCAGAAATCCTCCAAACTTCAAGACTATGAGCCCCAAAAGCTCAATAAACCCCAAACACATGCAATCTAAAGAAAGCTACAGCAAAGTGCATCAAGATCAAGATGCTCAAAAGCAGTGCATGTGTGCGTGCGTCTCCTAAGTCGCTTCCGTCAAGTCTGATCTGAAACCCAATGGACTACAGCCTGCCAGGCACCTCTGTCCATGGCATTCTCCAGGCAAGAATTCTGGAATCGGTTGCCGTGCCTTCCTCCAGGGGATCTTCCCAACCCGGGGATCGAACCCACATCTCTTAAATCTACCTGCACTGGCAGGTGAGTTCTTTATCACTAGCACTACCTGGGAAGCAGCTAATAAAAATGAAAATCATAAAGATATTCCAGAAAGAGGAATGAAGAACCCCAGCCGATCAGTATTTTCAAAGTTGTTGTTGTTCAGTCACTCAGCCATGTATGATTCTTTGCAACCCCATGGACTACAGCACGCCAGACTTCCCTGTCCTTCACCATCTCCCAGAGCTTGCTCAAACTCACGTCCACTGAGTCAGTGATGCCATCCAACCACCTTGTCTTCTACTGCATCCTCAATACCTGCCTTCAATCTTTCTCAACAACAGTCTTTTCTAATGAGTCAGCTCTTCGAATCAGGTGGCCAAAGTATTGGTGCTTCAGCATCAGTCCTTTCAATGAATATTCAGGATTTCCTTTAGGGTTGACTGGTTTGATCTCCTCGCTGTCCCAAGGGGCTCTCGAGAGTCTTCTCCAACACCACAGTTCAAAAGCATCAGTTCTTCAGTGCTCAGCCTTCTTTATAAGTCTGTCACTGTTTCCACATCTATTTGCCATGAAGTGATGGGACTGGATGCCCTGATCTTTGTTTTTCGAATGCTGAGTTTTAAGCCAGCTTTTTCACTCTCCTCTTTCATCAAGAGGCTCTTTGGTTCCTCTTCGCTTTCTGCCATATGGATGGTATCATCTGCATATCTGAGGTTATTGATATTTCTCCTAGCAATCTTAATTCCAGCTTATGCTTCATCCAGCCTGGAATGATGTACTCTGCATATAAGTTATATAAGCAAGGGTGAAAATATACGGCCTTGACATACTCCTTTCCCAGTTTGGAACCAGTCTGTTGTTCCATGTCCAGTTCTAACTGTTGCTTCTTGACTTGTATACAGATTTCTGGGAGGCAGGTCAGGTGGTCTGGTATTCCCATCTCTTTAAGAATTTTCCACAATTTGTTGTGATCCAGAGTCAAAGGCTTTAGCATAGTCAATGAAGCAGAAATAGATGTTTTTCTGGAATTCTCTTGCTTTCTCTATGATCCAGCAGATGTTAGCAACTTGATCTCTGGTTCCTCTGCCTTTTCTAAATCCACCTTCAAAGTCTGGAAGTTCTCGGTTCACAAACTGTTGAAGCCTCGCTTGGAAAATTTTGAGCATTACTTTGCTAGCATGTGAGATAAGTGCAAACTGTGCAGTAGTTGGAGCATTCTTTGGCATTGCCTTTCTTTGGGATTGGAATGAACACTGACCTTTTCCAGTCCTGGGGCCAATGCTGAGTTTTCCAAATTTGCTGACATATTGAGTGCAGCACTTTCACAGCATCATCTTTTAGGATTTGAAATAGCTCAGCTGGAATTCTATCACCTCCACTAGCTTTGTTTGTAGTAATGCTTCCTAAGGCCCACTTGACTTTGCACTCCAGGATGTCTGGCTCTAGGTGAGTGATCACATCGTGATTATCTGGGTCATTAAGATCTTTTTTGTACAGTTCTTCTATGTATTTTTGCCCCCTCTTCTTGGAAAAAAACTATCAACCTAGAATTTTACACCCACTGCAAATATCTTTCAAAAAAGAGGCAGAAGTAAATATGCTTTATACATACAGAAACTCATCACCAGCTGTCCTATACCAACAAAGAATGTGGAAGGACATCCTTCTAGCAGAAGAAAAACACCCCCAGATGGAAACTTGTGTCTACACAAAGGAAGAGCAGAGCAAGAAACGATTACTACATACATATATTGATTCCTCTCATTATTTATATGACTTCAAAAAGTAATTAGAAGAGCTTTAAACTGAATGAAAATGAAAATAATGCATCAGAATATGTGCAATTCCCTTAAACCAGGACTCAGGAGAAAACCAAACATTTAGATCACAAAAAAAGAGAAAAGAAAGGTCACAAACAAATGGCTCCACATCAACATATGAAACTAAAAAAAGGACAAACTCAACACAAAGCAAGTCAAAGAAAGAGAAATATGAAGACTAAAACATAAATCAATACAAATAGCTGGAAGATAACAGAAGAAACAGTGAACCCAAACTGGTTCTTTGAGAAGACCAGTAAAACTGATAAACCTCTGCGCAGACTGATCAGGAAAATAAAAAAAGAAAATTGATCAGCATCAGGAATATGAGAGGTGCCATCGCCCTGAATTCTACAGCTATGAAAGGATAATAGGAAAACACTGTCAACAGCCCATGCCAATAAATTTGACAACTCAAATGAACTGGGCAATTACTCATTAAAAAACAAACATACAAAAAAACTCTGAACCAAGAATAGATAATCTGAATAGTTAAAAAAAACTTCCCACAAAAAAAACCCTCCAAACCCAAATAAGCTTCAAAAATACGTGCTACCAAGTATTTCTAAAACAATTACTAGTTCTTTCAGAAAGTTTATGGAGGGAATACTTTCCAAATAATTATGTGAATCCAACAATACTCTGATATGAAAACCAGACTATTACAAAAAGAAAAAAAAAAAACAAAACTACAGCCCAATGTTCATAATGAATACAACTGGAAAAACTATAAGTGAAATTTTATCAAATCAAACTCAACAACAGTTTTAAAGTATGAGACACCACAACCAGGGAGGTTTAACCTGGGAACAAAAGGTTCATTGGATTTAAGAATTAGCCAGTGCAACTTGCCATGTTAATAAACTAAAAAAAGATATTCACCATGTTAATAATATCAATAAATGAAAAAAAAAAAAGCACTGGACAAAACCCAACACCCATTCCTAGCCAAAGTAAAGGACAGAACTACATGAACTTCTCCAGTCTCGTGAAGAGCGTCTACAAAACCCAACAACCTATTAACAGCATGCCTGACAGTGACACACTGCACCTCCCCCCAGGCCAGCAGCAGGGCTGTGTGCTCTCAGGACACTGGAGGCTCCAGCCAGTGCAATCAAGCAAGACAAAGAAAAGCGTCCAAGTCAGAGAGGAAGCAACACTGTCTTTACTCACAGAAACCCTGAGGGATCTATAAAAAGGCTACTAGAAGGAGTTGCGAGATGCAAAATCAATATACAAAAATCAATTGTACCAGCAACTTATAATCACGAAATGAGTTTTTTTAAAAAAACAAGGTACATGTCCACATTGCTCTATTTAAAATGGATAACTAACAAGGGCCTACTGTACAGCACAGGGAGCTCTGCTCCGTGTTATGTGGCAGCCTGGACAGGAGGGGAGTCTGGGGGACAATCCATACGTGCACATGCATGGCTGAGTCCCTCTGCTGTGCACCTGAGACTCACAGCATATTAATCAGCCATATTTCAACACAAAATAAAAAGGCTTTTTTAAAAAGGGTGATTTTAACATTTCAGTAGTAATTATGGCAACTGTTTGCTATAGGTATTTGGTAAACCTCCTTTATTAAGAAACAAAATTCCAGTTCTAATTTGACAAGAGTTTTCACCATTGATTTGATGGTATGTGTGAGCTAGGTCGCTTCAGTCATTTCTGACTCTTTGCGACCCTACGGACTGTAGCCCACCAGGCTCCTCTGTCCATGAGATTTTCCAGCCAAGAAAACTGGAGAGGGTGGCCATGCCCCGCTCCAGGGGATCTTCCCAACCTAGGGATCAAACCAGGGTCTCTTATATCTCCTGCATCGGCAGATGGGTTCTTTACCACTAGCACCACCTGGGAAGCCCAATTTGATGAACAGTTTTATCACATTCTTTTGGATCAACTGAAATGATCATATGATATTTCTCCTTTAATATGGTCAAGTAGGTTGATTTCAAAACACCTAAAATAATCACCATAACACCAAAAAAGAAAAAGAAAAAGCTTAGAGATAAGTTAGTGAATCTGACCAAAGGCATCAAGGACCTATGCCCTGAAAACTACAAAATACTACTGAGAGAAACGAAGAACAAGTTAAATAAATGCAGCAATGTAACTTGACTAGGAGATGGAAACGAAAAAGTGTTAAAATTCAGTTCTTCCCAAGTTATCTGTAACTCAATTCAATCCCAATCAAAATTTCAGCAAGATGTTTTTCATAGAAATTGACAAACTGATTCTAAAATTCACATAGAAATGCACAGGACCTAAAATAGCCACAGCAACTCTGAAAAGGAATAGAGCTGGAGAGCTAATGTTACTTGATTTCAAGAACTATAAAGCTATAATAAGCAAAAACAGTACAGCATTGATACAGATACATTGACTACAAATGAATGTAATACAGTCCAGAAATAAACTCACACAGACAACTGATTTTTGACAAAAGTGCAAAGATAACACAGTAAGGAAAGTACAGTCTCTATGACAAACAGGACTGGAACAATCAGTCATCCACATACAAAAATGTGAACTTGGATGTGGACCTTGCATCAAATGTAAATCTTAAAGCCACAAAATTTCTAGAAGAAAACAGAAGAGAAACACCTTTGTGACCTTGCATCAGAGAAGATTTCTCATCTAGAACATCAAAACTCCAATCTAAGAGAACCAATAGATACACTGGAGTTGATGAAAACATTAAAATTCTACTCTTCAAAAGAAAAAAAAAAGAAAGCCACAGACAGGGAGAAAGCTTTGCAAAGCATAAATGTGAAAAGGGACTTGTACTCGGCATACATATAGAATTCTCAAAATTCACCAATAACAACTCCACTCAAATAAAAGACAAAAACTTCAAGAGACACTTCACCACAGAACATACACAGACGACAGCAACTATGCCCACGAAAAGATGTCCAGAGCCATTAGTCAATAGGGAAATGCAACTTAAAACCACAAGGAGAAATATCCCTCCACACCTGTTAGAAGGATTGAACCCAAAGAGAGCAGCAGTGCTGGTGAGGACGCAGGAGCCGGAGGGGACGCCTAGGCCAGCTCAGCATTTCCAGTGAGGACGCAGGAGCCGGAGGGGATGCCTAGGCCAGCTCAGCATTTCCAGAAAGGCCAACCTGCACACACAGGACCCAGCCACTCACACCAAGGTGTCTACCAGGGAGTGAGGTGTGTGTGTCCCAACAAAACTCACGAGGAGCATTCACAGCAGCTTTGTGAGTAACAGCCAAGAACTGGCAAGGATCCCATCAGTCCATAGGTGAATGAAGAAAGAAACCATGGCAATTCCTACACTGGGGCAAAAACAAAACGAACCAAGTACTGACACCACCACACAGAAGAATCTCGAGATAATTGTGCTGAGTGGAAGAAATGAGACCAAAAAAAAAAAGATTTCCTTCCCATAAAGCTCCGGACAAGGAAACCCATCTAGAGTGAAGGAAGCTGGCTTGGCAGCTGTTCGGGGCGGGGGTGGGGAGGGACCGAGGGGCCTGGGACACCCTGCGGGTGAGGGACAGCTCCTCCTCCCTGACTGCAGCAATGGCTTCACATGCATACACATTCGTCAACGTTATCAAACTGTATGTTTTAAATGTGCACAGCTTATTATGTTAATTATACCTTTAAAAAGCTGCCTTTAAAATAACTATACAGCAATTATCCCAACCGGAGCCTTTATATTCCAGGACTCTGTTCCACGGTTTGAAACAACCCCCACAGGTCAGTGACATGTGTATTCGAGCAGCACAGGCCGCCATTTCTTGAGGTCTATCCCAAACACATCCTTTTTTGTCCCAAAAAGATTCACAAAAATGCTGTCGCCATGCATTCAAGTCATTTCTTTGTCCAGATCAGAACCAGCATGTACTCACTGCAAAGGACAAACTGTCTTTTGGGCTTTTTTTTTCTTTTTGGCTTTTCAGGCTGTGCTTTCTTACTCCAGGGGCTCCAGGCTCCCACAAAAGCAGCCACAGGCCAAGCGGACACCAGGGGCGAGGCGCGAGCTGATACAGCTTCATCTGCACAGAGGGTGGGGGCTGGCCTCAGCCCAGGGCTTCTTCCTGCGGGCCCAGCGGCAGCCTCACCTGGGAACTTGTTAGAAATGCAAAGTCTCAGCACCCACCCCAGACCCAGGAATCTCAAACTCCGGGGTGGAACCCACAGGCTCATCATTGAAGAATCTGAAGCTCAAGCTTTAGAACCTCTGCCCTGGAAAACCAGCAAGACTGAGGGACTGATCCAGAGCCAAGAATGAGCACGTTACAGCTACATACCACGGTCCATAGAGGAGAGCCGAGGTCTGGGGCAGTCTGTGATAAAACACGTGTGCTGACTTAGAATAACCATGAGAGAAAATTTCGAAAAAAAAAAAGAGAAAAGAAAATGAGATTCGTCCTAACAAACCTCTATTACTAAACAGCTCCTGCTGGTTCCTTTCGACTCTTGACAAAGAGTTTTCAACCCATTTTTAAAAAGCAGTTCTAAAATTGTCCTGGTTCACATTCTCCCTTGACTGCACTCTGCTCAGCAGGATCTGGAACTTAGTCATCCTTCAGGGATGATTAAGTCTTAGAATAAGGGGTCTGAGTCATTTGTCCAAACATCAGTCAAGACCACACTCAGCCAGAGACGCTGAGTGTGAGACCTTCAATGGCAGTGAACCCTGTGTGGACACGCGTGCACACACGTGCACACACATACTAGCAAGAAATAAAACACTTTGAGAAAATAAATCTTGGTTATTTGAAGGTTACTTCTGGTTAAGATCACAAATAACTGGCAACAACGCATCCTCCTTTTTAAAGCAGCTCTTTATGCCCTTCCTTCCTGAATGCTTAAAATGCCAAAACCTTCTACAAATTCAGAGAAACACATCAAGATAGAATAATTAAAATGCTAACGAAAGAAAATCCGTTTCAAGATGGAAGAACAAAGATACTTCAACCCTGCTCTCTTCTCAGAAACTGCCAAAGCCCCCGCTCTCCAGCAAAGGCGCACACGTGGGGGCGGGAGGGGGCTGGGCGGGCAGCAGAGAGAAGGACCAGGGACCGCGTGGACAGGCAGAGGATGCTCGCACCAGCGACCACAAGAGGACATTTCTTGAGAACATCATCAGGGGCTCATCTGCAAGCTTGCCTGAGAAACAGTTCAGCAGACTCCAAGTGCCCGGCCCTGCCCCGCCCTGCTGCCCACTACACTTCCCATGATAAAACCATATGGTCAAGAAGCACCGAGGGAAAAGCAGGCCCTGAAAGCTGACTTCAGAGGAAAACACAGCCAATACCCCTGGGGCTAGGAGACAAGCCGTGGAACAGAACAGGTGAGCACTTTTACAGAAGAAACAACAGCAAAAGAAGTACTACACATGAACAACACAGGACTTCCCTGGTAGTCCAGTGGTTAGGAATCTGCCTGCCAACACAGGGGACACGGGTTCGATCCCTAATCGGGGCATATCCCACATGCTATGAAGCAACTAGGCCCATGAGCCACAACGAACCTGGGCTCTGCAATGAGAACTCTCACCATGCTAAGCCCTCACAGAGCAACTACAGAGTAGCCACTACTTACCGCAACTAGAAAGCCCCTGCACAGCAATGAAGACCCAGCACAGTCAAAAATAAAATATAAAACTAAAAAATAAAATAAAAATTAACATGACAATAAACTGGAGGAAATCTCCAGAAAGTGACACCAAGAGACACAGAGGCTGACGTCCAGCCAGAAGGCTCTCCAGGTCACCAGAGAGCAGTGGACCAATAGCTGGGACATGCCACCAGGCACCCCAAAAGGGGCAGGCACTCGCACCAGGCCTGCACAGCCACCTGTCAGATGCTGAGCTCAGAAGGAAGAGACAGGGTGCACGCCAGGTCCAGCACCTCGGCCTCCGAGAGGGGACAGCACCACACAGGGGAGCAGGAAACAGTAACTGACCAACCCAAGACACATGACAGACAGACAGGAAGTGACGTCAGGATGTGGGAAACTGAGCAGACAGGAAGTGAGGTCAGCACGCAGGACCTAGAGCAGACAGGTCAGAACCAAGGGACCTGCCAGGATGGAGGACACACAGCAGACAAGAAGGGAGGTCAGAACACGGGACCCAGAGCAGACAGCAAACGAGGTCAGAACATGGGACCTGTCAGCATGCAGGACCCAGAGCAGACAGGAAGTGAGGTCAGAACTTGTCCACCAGCTTAGGATAAACAGTCCCACATTTACGGTGTCAGCACAAAGGGTCAATTTATCCAGACCTCAGACACACTGGCTTGGTCGGGCCTGAAGGTGACTAAGAAACATGGAGTCAACAGAGAATAAGCTGTGAACCACAGGAAGCCCCTGCCCAATGCCAAGTGGGGAAGACAGGACAGGGACACTGAGTTTGGGCCTTCTGCCCTTTAGCTGTAAGAGGACACTTGTGTAATGATAAAAACAAATATCACACCCTCAAACCCCAGACAGATGAAGAAATGATGTCTGTGTGCCTGGGCAGTGAGGGTACAAGCCTACACCTCCTACCACTTGACAAAGCAGGCCTTACTGGGCAGCAGGGGGCTAAAGGTCCCACCCGTGCCCTACAGGGGGACAGGGCATCTGGAGGAAGAAGAGCCGCCATGGCCGTGCCCACCCAGGACATCACGATCCCACCTGCAAAGGCTGAGTCACAGCCAGAGTTGGCTGGCCTAGACCCTGAGGACATCAGAAGCAAACAGAAGGTCCTAACTGCTCCCGCCCAGAGGCTGCAGTGACGAGCAGGAGCACACACAAGGGCTGTCTGACAGCCAGAGGGTGCACATCAGCATGTCCAGACTGAGCACTAAGTAAAGCAAAATAGACAGCAGCCGACAAGGATCCTGACCTTTCGGTCTGGCCATTCCTGAGAGGAGGCAGCTCCACTGCAGGGTGACTCAAGGGACAGAGCAATGAGACAGACAGCAGTGGTCCTTGCAAGGGGTTCTTGCACCCTGCTATTTCCCTAATGGGCAGGAGAGCCTGGGTCAGCCCTTCCATCAGTGCCAAAACTGGAAACAAGTCCATCACGGCTGGATGGTGCTTCATCTAAGGGTAGAGGGGTCAGCAAGAGGCCAGCTAGCACTCCAAACAGGTGCATCTCACAAAATGACAGCCCAGTCAACACAGCAAGCCTTCCTGACTCTACAGAATCAGCATCTAGAGATGGATGAGAAGCTCCCACGAGTCTCAGAAAGTCTCGGAGACACAAAGAAGTTCCCCTGGACCCACCAAGGACATGCCTGGGACGCTTGAAACACCGCAGCACAATTCAGGACAGCTCCTGGCCACAGGCGCTCAGACCTGCAGGACTGCAGCCCGAAGGGTGCTCACACGGCCCTCGACCTCCCCTGCCACCGTCAGGATCCCCCAGGGCCCAGGGAGGTCTGGTACCTCCAGCCCTTCTCTTGACTGCAGGGGCAGGGGGCAGAGGGGATCCAGTGAGCACACTCCACAGTCCCCTCCCGTGGCAAGGGCTAGGTAGCACCGCAAAGGTGGCAGGCATGCTGGCTGTGCGTGGGGCCTGGGATGGCTCCCCATCAGAGCAGGCCTCACAGGGCATGAGTAGGGCCAGTGTGAGGCAACCAGAAGGCAATGCCACCCTGCAGCAGTCCCTGGGGTCCACTTCAGGCCACAACAGACAGGGGCCATTAGCGCCGGGCCTGGCCAAGGCCTTGGCTGACAGGTCACCCCCACCCCTCTGTACCCCTCATGCCATGGGGCAGCTGTGAGGCTTCTTCCCACTCATGCTGGGCTCCCCAGGGCCACATATCCTCCAGCTTCTGAATGAAGGTCCCTCAGTTCCACATGAGCCACACAAAACCTGACGCCCAGGCAAGGTGGGGGCAAGGCCCTCAACTAATGGCTCTGAGGCCTCAGGTGACAGAAAGTGCCACAGGGAGGCTCTGCTCTGCCCGCTGCTCACACGTGCTGCCCCCCTACCCCCTTGGGCCCTGCAAGCGGCAGGCAGGCCAGGCCTGCACATGGCACCCAGCTGGAAGCACAGCCAGGGCCAGCTCCTCCTCATCCCCAAGGGGCCTGTCTCAGCCTCCATCTCACTCCCAGGCACTTACTAACAAATGCATGATCCCATGGACAGAGGAGCCTGGCAGGCTACAGCCCATGGGGTCAGAGAGAGTCACACAGGGTCACAACTGAGCAACTAAGCATGCATACACACACGCTGGGAACAAGTCCTCGGGAATAAGAGCAAGGCCCCTGGTGGTGGCGGCAGCCTTGGTTACCAGGCACGTGTGCAGAAGGTTTGAGAGAATTCAGTTTCACATGCTGTCTCCTCGAAGGGCCCGTCTAAAGACAGACCCACACACACAATGTCCCTCTCCCCTCCCTGGGACCTGGACACAGGGATACACACAGGGTACATCGAAAACAAGCACACGTGCTGCTTTGGGAGCCTTGTCCAGGAGGACCTGAGGCCCCCAGCCCCACGATGCCCATGCTCACTGACCGTGGGGCGGGGATGCTGGCGGGGTGCTTGGCTGCAGGTCGGGACGGATGAGGCTGTGACCCACGGTGCATGTACCCCACAGATTAGCCAAAGCAACTTTAATCAAATCAGATCCTAAATATTCATTACACTCAGGCCATCCTTATGTTCCTGTTAGAGCCTTCTGCTGATAGCTAGACCCACAGGTACTCCTGGCAGAGCCTGGCACTGGCCCAACACGGGCCTCACCAAGGAACCATCCTCAAGCTGGGAGGGGCTGTGGGGATACAGGCTTGGTCCTCTCTGGAGGGCCATGGACTATGTGGGAAGACTGGAGGGCAAGGTGGCTGTGGCCCAGTGTGTCTTCAAGGTCTGTCTTCTCCTAGGTGCCTGTCCTTGCATTCAGGCTCTCACATCACTCTGTGGTCAGCAGCTGACACAGACAGAAGCTCTCAGCAGGTATGGGAGGCTGTGTCCCCAGCACAGGGCCCAGAACTTGGGGTCACCTTCCCAGCCACAGAGGCCTTGAGCCACCTGTTGGGATCGTGACCCCCAACACCCCCACCACCATGACCTAGAGGACCTTCAGACCATCAGGTCACACCAAGGGCAGGACCTCATCCTGGAACAGTGACTACTGCTCTCAAAATACTCGCATTCAAAGCTCTGGTTTTCCCAGTAGTCGTGTATGGATGTGAGAGCTGGACCATCAAGAAGGCTAAGCGTCATGAATTGATGCTTTCAAATTGTGGTGCTGGGGAAGACTGAGAGTCTCAATCCAGGCAGCAAGGAGATCAAACCAGTCAATCCTAAAGGAAATCAACCCTGAATATCATTGGAAGGACTCATGTTGAAGCTCCAATACTTTGGTCACTTGATGTGAAGAGCTGACTAATTGAAAAAGACCCTGATGTTGGGAAAGACTGAAGGCAGAAGCAGAAGGGGTGACAGAGGATGAGATGGTTAGATGGCATCACTGACTCAATGGACAATGGAGTCTGCGCAAACTCCGGGAGATAGTGAAAGGCAAGGAAGCCTGGCATGTTGCAGTCCTTGGAGTCACAAAGAGTCGGACACAACTTAGTGACTGAACAACATCTTTCTTATTAGGGTAGCTAAAATGAATCAACTCTTACTATTATTTTTTTTAACTTTACAGAGCTTTCAGAGATTTGAGGTAGAATAAAGATTCGTTTTTTAAATGGGGAAAAAAGGGACGGTTTTCAATCCTCTCCATTCCACCTCAAACTGAAGTATCAGGCGTCTGGAGGGTGCGCAGCCCGCCAGGCGCCCTCCCCTCCTGAGCCCATGTGTCACACGGGAACCTGGGAGCATTTCAGGCAGGAAAAACGTGAGTGACCTCAGGGCAGGGCACATCCAGGGCGGAGGGAACACAGGCACAGACACAGCCTCTGGGCTGAGTGAAATGGTGACAGACGCAGCCCTGTGGGAGGCCCAGGACAGAAGTCGGGCAAGTGGCTCGGGTCTCACCCATGCCCCACAGTAAGACGCGGACAATGGCCCAACTTTCACGGGCAGCGAGACCCTCTACCGTCAGCAGCCACCAAGTGCTGCTCCACCATGACACAAGTGACACAACCCTGAGACTGGAACCCATCCACCCCCTGGGGGCTCCTGCTGGGGGGCAGGTGTGACCACATCAAGGGGCTGCATCTGTGTCTAAACCCCCAGTGACCAGCTGCCTTACAGTCAGGAGGGGATGGGCCACACGCTGCAGGGAGGTGTGGGGGCGTCGGGCAGGGGTCGAGGGTCAGAGAAAAGCCATTGGGAGAGACTGAGTCCCTAGCAGGTGGCCCAAAGAGGATGACTGAGGCATCAAATAATGGCAGGAATG
>SJXQ01009956.1:102481-113901 GCA_006408695.1 Aepyceros melampus
GGGTCCCTGCAAGAGAAGCCCCAGCCCCACACAGGGCAAGGGGGTCCCCAGGACCGAGGGCCCCTCTTATTCCAACAGCTGAAGGGCAGCAAGAGGAGACAGTCAGGCCAACGGGACGCATCCACGGGAGTGGGCGGGAGGAACCATGACAGGACCACCAGCACCACTGGAGACCACAGGGACCCCAGTCAGCAAGCAGGCCAGGCTTTGAAGGCAGCTCACGCGGACCGGAGCATCACAGCATGGCGTGTGGATGCCGCAGCCACCCACCAGGCCTGGACCACACACTAGTGCCACGGGGTCACAAGAGCACCAAAGTGACAGACATGCACTGAGAAAGCTGGCCGCACACAGGCCCAGTCACAGCCCCCCACCCTCCAGGCAGCAGGGCCGCCAGGCTCCCCAGGGCTCAGGGCCCTCTTGGCTGTCGCTGGAAGTGCCACGGATGGAGGAGCTCTGGTACTGGGGATTGTGTACTGCACACGAACCTGGACCCTCAGCCCTCCCGGAATGCTATGTGGCCCAGGAGATCCACGAGGTGAGAGTGGGGTGCAGAGAAGGCCCAGAGCCAGGTCCTCAGACACCAATCACACCGCCGAGCTCCTCTGAGGATGTGGCCAACAGTTCCTGGGGCAGAGAGAGGTAGGAGCAGGCACACAGGGCCACCCAGTGGGTGACCCCCAACATGCAGGTGACTCCTGCCTGGAGTCCCGAAGCCCAGCCCTGTTCCTCACTGCCAGCCCTGTCCCAGGGGTTCAGACCCTCCCCATCACATGATGGTCACCTCCACTCGGCAACACCCCTCACAGGGGCTCAGGGGTTGAGTGAGGTCTCACGGGTGCCCGGGGCCCTCAGACCCCCTCTGCTCCAACCACCCACGGTCCTGCCAACCCTCAGGCCCAATGGCTCCAGCTTCCTTCCCCAACAGCCACAAAGCCCCCTCACCACCCGTCACCAAGTTTTCTGTGACAGGCAACATGGTAGCCCCTGAGAAGCCTGTTTTCGACAAGAGACATTCCTTTCAGAGTAGCCAACCAACATCCAAGCAGGAGCCACGTCAGAGCCTGTCCAGGTGGAGCCCTCTCTGAACCCCCAGCAGCCCTGAGCCGGGCTCCACAGGACGGCTCCATGCACTCCAGGGAAAGTGCCTTCTCCTTCCTTTTCTAGCCAGTGAGCACCGAGCTGCCAATAAACCTTGACATTAGTGATTTCATGTCTCCATGAGTCATTCGACAAGTATTTATTCCGGGCCCGGAACTGGGGGCCCACACGAAGCCAACAACACAACCACAAACACACAACCCCCAGGTCGGCCGCAAAAAGGTCTCCCCGGAGAGCCCAGACCGCGGGGCAGGCCCGACCGCTGCGGGCTGCGCGGCCACAGAGCCACGCCGAGACTTCCTGAATTATTATCTGTAGCTGCAAAATCAAGAAGTCGCAGCGTTCTTCGAGCCTTCTAAGTGAAAAACGTAAAATCAGAGGAGACAAACGCTATAAACCCTGTAGCACCCCGCTGCTCCTGGGTCACCAGCGAAGTCGGCCCTGCACACACAGAGCTGGGCCACAGTGCAGGCTCCTCCGCCCGTCCTGGGACCCCGCAGGGCCCGAGCCATGCCGGCCAACTGTGGACACACAGCCTGAGTCCCCACCCGCCCCACTCCACTCACGTGGACACACAGAGACCAGTCACAGCTCTAACTCGACACCGACAGGAACCCACCTCAGACCCCACTGCGACAGCTTCACACTCCCAGAAATGACTTCCCATCCCTTCTTGGGGCTCTGACAGGCCCCTGTTAATCCATGGACACGTGTGGCCAGGAGCTCCCACCCGTGACCTCGGGGCCCAACCTCCCCCAAACATGCCCCATCCCCCTGTGATGGGCAGCCGGAGGAAAGAAAAGAAGGAAGCAAGCAGGGCCCTGGGAAGAGTGGAGGCTTCTCCCTCTCCCGCAGCTCTCACAGATCTTAAGGAAATAATTCAGCCTCTATATTTTGACTCAAAACAAAGAAACTTTTTAAAAACATTTCAGTTGAAACTTGCATAATTCTTCCAGTGGAGAAATCCTCCCCAACTTTCGCAATCCTTAGAAAGAGACACATTATTGCTGCTTGTGTAACAGTCTCTGGGCCACAGAGAGTCCGGCCGCCGGCCACCGACACCTCCCGCCAGACGGCCAGGGTGCAGGGCCCGGAAGCACCGCCTCCCCCAGGCCCTCCCGGCGCCCGGCGGTCACCTCCCCAGACTTCCTCGTGGGCCTCGCTTGGCATCTCAGACAGACAGTACTCGGACGGGCTGTGAGCAAGCTTGGGAGCCAACAGCTCTACTCTCAAAGCCCTGCATTGGTCGAGGGTCCCCAGACAGGCAGCAGGGACAAAGGCAAGGGCCATTCAGGGACCTTGCTGCCCCCGGCAAGTCGACGGCCCCGCCCAGTTCCAAAGAGAAGTGCTAGAAACCAGCAGGATGGCTGAAGACAGCTGATGGGCAGACAGCCCCGACCTGGAGGACCACCTCAACACGGCCCTGCTCACCACACGCAGACGAGGGCACTCGGCTGGGCCCCCACACCCTCCCTCACTCACACTCGGCTGACCAGAGGCTGCTGTTTCCCGTTTGATGAGTCCCGGGCCTTCACTTTGGGGCCTTCACCGAGGACCAGCCTAACATGCTGATTCCATCCTCCTGCATGTGGGACTGGGCCCATCCAGGAGCCTGGCTACAGAGCATCACCCAACAGCACCCCACCTCCTCAGCCAAGCGTCAGAAGCCAGGAAATCACAATGGGGCCCACAAAAACCTCGAGCAAAGCCAGTAGACGAAGGGACAGCCAAGCCTCTACACCCCAGACTGAGGGCATCTGTGAGCCTAGCCCCACGATAAAGAGGAGGTGCTGAGACAGGAAGGCTGGCCAGAGTCCCTTCCAGCCTGATGGACGTTCTTGACCTCATCTCTCCCACGGCCACTTGAGCTTGACCATACAACGTGTGCCCACTTAGCAGAATCCCTATGGCCTATCTCCCTCAACAAAGCCTCAGCCACTGTCCACCAGGGACTTTAAGAGTCCACGCTCCTCCACGCTGATGGCCTGGCCATCCCCAGGTGATGGGGGAAAGCGCTCCACTGCTGGGAGTTCACACAGACCCCACTCTGGACTTTCACACAGCACGAAGACCCTCAGTCCACGAGCCCCTGCCAGACAGGCAATTCTGTGGAAACATTCCTGCAGGCACTCAGCACTGAAGGAAGAGGCCTCATGAGCAAATAGCATCCCCGGTCTCCAGCCTGGGAAGCAGGACCTTCAGAAGGCGAAGCAGTTCCCAACAGCCTGTTTCTCAACCATGCAGGGGCCGGCCCAGTTCCAGCCCCAGGGGGGAGAGCGCACCCCTGCCACCCACCTGGCCCATGAGCAGCCATCCTCAAAACGAGGAACACATACCAATGCCCCTTCCATGACTGACAGATCCAGCTTAGTCCAAGGGCCATCAAATGAGGAATGGAGCGACCAGGCAGAAGACAAGGGAAGGGGGTGTGGGGAGGCTGAAACTCCTACCTCACGGCTACACGGTCCAGCAGCGAAAAGACATATCCTTGCCAACCTACAACATTCATCACCCAAACACACCCCCAACACACCGCCAACAACTGCTATGCATACTGTCCTCGTCTCAACACGCAGAAACTGAGGTGCATGCTTGCTCAGTCAGGCAGCCAGAAGGGACAGAGCCAGGACACAGGAGCAGCCCCGAGGAGCTCACGGCCAGACCCGCCAGCCCTGACCGTGGCTGGATGACCGGAGGCACGTCAAGGGCCCCCATGGTGTGAGGGGCATCACTGAGGAACAGTCCCCGGGCCAGCATGTGCAGACACACCACCTTCAAGGGTTTCCAGGCACAGGCTGGAGCCCTGTCCCCATGTTGGAGCGACCACAGGAACCGCCACCCTGCTGTGCTCAGGCTGTAGGCACCGCAGGGCAGGTGAAGGCAACTGTGCCCCAGGACCCCAGGAGGCACCCTTGCAGCTCCCCCAGTGCTGGCAGCAAGAGAGCCAGGTGACCCCCACAGCCCTCAGTGCCTGGGACAAACATCAGCTCACTTCATCTCACCAGAACCTGAGGCCCCCACAAAAAGCAGTTCCAGCACGTTCTCTATTGCTTTTTGTCCTGGGCCTCAGGAGATCAAAAATATTACAATGAACTACAGAAAGAAGTGGAGAAATCAAAATGAATCCTATGAATAATCTGTCAGGAGGGGGTGGAGCAAATAGAGGCCCACAGCCTGGGGAGGGGGTCTTCCCTGCAGCTTTTTCCCCAACTCCCCATGAGCCCCCCACCCTGAGGCCAAAATCCCCTTCCCACTCTTGAGGTCGGGTGTCCCTGGCGCACCGACAGGCTGTGCTGGGGAGACCTGAAAAGGACCAAAAAGCCCAGGACTCCCAAGTGCACAGTCACAGAGCCAAAGCCATGCGCAGAGGCCAGCGAACAGGGTAACTGAGCTGGGGGTAACAGGAGAGCACAGGAGCCAGATGGATAGTGGCACAGCCGAGGCCTGGACGGGGGCACATGGGACCACCGACCCAGACTCCACTGTGACGACACGTGGTACTGACACACAGCCTGGAGACCCCAACCTCTCAGGATGATCACATCACCACCAGCATCCCTGGGGGAGCTTTCTGAACCAATGACAGCTCTAAGCAGCGCTGGGGGCGCTCAAGAGGAAAGGGTGGCGCTGACCATCTGGGGAATCATCAGACGCCAAAGCTTGCTCTGGCCCCATCTCTGAGGCCGCAGCTCAGGGGGCCGCCTTGCCCACTCGCCTGGCAGTGCCTGGGCCCACAAGCTGAGGCCAGGCCTTCCCTGAGCCTACGGACACTCATGTTCAGAACACCAAGGCCTTCTGCAAGGGAGCCAAGGCCTGGGCCTGCAGCTGCCACAGCCGCGACCCCAGGAAGACAACCACAAACACACATGACCCAGATTCGGACACAAACACAGACACACTCTGCAGACAAGACCGTCTCCTGTCCACCCTGCATTAAGTGACCTGCCACAGCCTTTCAACCACAGGCTTATCCAGGTGGCCAGAACCCACCACAATCCTGCACACGGGGTGCCCTCGGGCCACGTTGGCTGTCGAGGGAGCAGACACTCCAAACAGAGAGGCCCCCAGTTCACTGGGAACACCCCTCATGCCACACACGGCCAGCTCCCAGCCTGAAATGAGGGGCCGATCAGCCTGCTGGGACCTGCCGCTGGCACCCTCCCCCACCCACAATGCCCACTTAGACCGTCCCTCCCACCCAATCCCAGCCCTGGTCTGCAGACAGCTGCCACCTGGGCGCCAGCCGAGCCGAGGGCAGGAACACCAGCACATCCACGAGCGCACACGGGCCTCCCGAGCGCAGGCGACAGGCCTGGCTTCCCCTCCCCTCCTCTGCTCCCAGAGACTCTGACACTCCGCTGGAGGGGTGCCCAGAGAAAACCGGGCGGGAACATCTATTCACAGATTTGGAAAAAAAAGTTTGATGCAATAGCTGAATTAATTGGCCTCCCAAGAATAGCAGAGCCAATGCAGCATTCTGTGTGTGCAATTTAATAAGCCTGGATACTCAAAAGTTACAAATACTTGGGGAGGGGGGAGGTGCCATGCAAAGCTGGTGTGGACCCCAGTGAGTGGCCAGAAGCTGCCAGGCTGGATCACAAGGATCCACCGTCTGGTGAACAAACAGACCCCAGGCCAGCAGCCCTCCCCACCTTGCCCTTTGCATCTCAGAGGAAAGGACAGAAGAAAACGTGCACATCCAAAACAAACCGCAGGCCAGTGGCTACCCTGACACTCAGAGCCTCAGGCGCCCGCTGACCAGTCCCCGAACCCGGTGCCAAGTGGCCTTCACCCCCACAGGAGGGACTCTAAGACTCACTCTCTGGCAGGCCAGGCACACACACAAAACTGGAGTCGCCGAGTCTCGGCCCCCGGCCACCACAGCCCAGACACCTGGCTTCGCTTTGGAGTCTCTCTCCCAAGACTTCAAGGCACAAACAGGCCCTGCCCAGCCAAATTCCGCCTGCTGGGGACACGGGCAGGCGCCCCTCTGTGTGCCAGACCGGGAGTGGGAAGGCCAGGGCGGTTCCCTGCCCCCCACTCATCCTGTACACCCCCCTGGTCCCCAGGAAGGCCTGGGTTGGAGGCTCCAGACTGGAACCGGCCAGGATCAAACTTCCTGGGACTAAGGGCAAAAGAGGCCTGCCCCTCCCGACCCAGCTGGGCAACAGCTGTGGGCCTCAACCCCAGGCCTGCCTCCCAGGCTCCCAACCAGGCAAGCAGCTAGTCCTCAGAGTCAGACCAAAGGACCTTCCTCCCGATACGGAGCAGTCTATGGGCACGGCCAACACCCCCAGGTTTCCACGAAACAAAACCTAGCCCTGAAACGTGTGGGGGAGGCTGAACCCCCGACCCAGGAGGGCACCCCGCCCTCTCCAGGCCCCACTCCCACTCCCCAGGCACGGCTGCCATGGGACACTCACCCGGGGCACCCGCCGCTTGTACTTGTTGCCATAGTCAAACTTTCCTTGACGTCGTCCAGACAGCGGCCGAGACGCGCCTGCTCCTCCTTGCCCGTGTAGTCCTGACTGAGCAGGATGTAGGCCCGCCAGTTGGCCGAGTCGAAGCCCCAGTGGCAGGTCCGGTTTTCCAGAGCCTTGTGCGAGTGCACCACGAACTTGTGCGGCGGGTACATGAGGCGGCAGTCGAGGCACTGGATGCAGGCGGCGCTCGGGCTGCTGTAGAGCTCGGGCACCAGCAGCCCCTTGCACTTGCCGAAGCACTCGTGGTACACACGCACACTGCGCTCGCTGAGCTCCAGGCCCAGCGCCAGGCTGGCCGCCAGCTCCTTCTTGCAGGGCGGTGGGTAGGCGCCGCCGTACAGCAACGCGTTGCACAGGCGCTCGGCGTCCGTCTTGGTGATGAGCCCGCACGAGGGCGCCGAGAAGGGCAGGATGCCCATGACTTTGAGGATCTCCAGCTGGTCGGCCGTGCAGCGCGAGCAGTAGATGTGAAGCTCGTCGCACACCGAGTTGATCTGTTGCAGCGAGAAGTCGCGCAGCACGGAGTTGAGGATCTGCGGCAGACACAGCCGCTTCTCGCCGCCCACCACGAAGCACGAGATGGTCTCGCCCTCCAGCACGGTCTCGCAGCGCTCCGTGGAGCGGTCGGACGGCATGAAGAAGGGCCCGGGTAGCACGGGCGGCGGTGGCTGGATGGCGGGCAGGTGCAGCACCGGCGGGGGTTCGGCGGCCGCGGGCACCGGCGCCGGCACCGCGGCCGCGCCCGCCTCCTTGGCGCTCTCCTTCTTGTAGGCCTCCTGCGCCCAGCGCGCCGAGAAGGCGGCCGGGCCGCCCAGCGAGCTCATGGAGCTGAGGTGGAACTGCTCCAGCGTCTTCTGCAGCCCCGGGTGCGGTTGGAAGCCGCCGCGGCCGCCCGCCGCCGCCTCCATGGTGCGCTCCGGCTCCCCAGGCCGCTCCCGCTCCCGCGTGCCCGGGCCCCCGCGGCCCCCACCGCCGCCCCGCGCGCCCCGGCGGCGCCCCCGGCCTTTAAGGGGATTGAGCTAGATGGCTGGATAAAAATAATAATATATAAAACAGTGTTCCTATACACCAACAACCAATTACATTTATAATGGAAGACACCATTTATAATAGCTACAAACAGATAATTACTTAAGAATATATTTTAAAAGAAATATGCAATAGCTATTTTAAGAAAATTCTGAAATGCTACTGAAAAACACAATGTAATGCCCGATGAAATGGAAAGATATCTATTTTGGGGGGGTATGAAAAATTTTATACAGATATCAATTTTCCTCAAATTATTCTATAACTGTGATAAGATCTCAACAAAAATACTAATATGATTGGTGTAGGAAATAAGCTAATTCTAAAATATATGTGGAAAAATAAACATGTAACAAGAGGAAGGACATTTCTGAAAAAGAAGACTAATGAGCATGGAAGGCAGTCCTTACTAGCTTTTAAAGCATATGGTTAAGACTACATAGTTACATAGAGAAGTACTGGTATATGACTAGTACTGGTACATGGTTAGACTTGCCGTTCGCTAGGTAAGAAGAGAGTACAGAAATCAACTACACATGTACACATACACACAGAGCTTTTGTCTGATGTGTTTCTCCCAAAATTCATGTTGAAAACCTAATGTCCAGTGTGATGATATTAGAAGGTGGGCCTTTGGAAGATAATTAGAGGGTGGAGTCCTCAAGGATAAGGATTAATGCTCGTACAATGAGAGCTCCCTAGCTCCTTTTGCCTTGTCAGAATACAGTAAGTCCCTTACATAGGAATCTTCAAATTGCAAAGTTTCAAAGCTTAGAACTTGCATTCCCATGTCCAGTCACACAATTTAGTTCATGTGTCTTGTGGACATTGTCACATGCATCCATCCTCTACAAGTGTTTGTGCTTTTGTGTACTTTACTGCATAGTATAGTATAGAGCACATTAGTACAGTCTCTTTATTTCTAGCCCAGGATGTCCCAAAGCAAGTGTAAAAGCAGTAATAAATAACCAATTCTGTTAGTTGGGTACTAAGGCTAACTTTTTTGGACTTATGTACAAATTGGGCTTACAAGCACACTTTCAAAATGGAACTCATTCATATGCAGAAGACTTCCTATAGGAGAGAAGTCTGCAGCTCAGAAAGGGCCTTCATCTGGCCATACTGGTACCTGATCTTGTACCTCTAGCCTTCAGAACTGCGAGAAGTAAATTTCTGTTATTCACAGGCCCCTCTGTGCCTGGTATTTTGTTATACCAGCCCAAATGGACATACATACACATTAATATGATAAAGGTAGAAGGTGTCATTTGACACTGGGAGAAGAAAATTTGTTCAACAAATTGTGATGCAATTACATAGCAACCGTCTGGAAAAAATATAAACTTGAAGAATTCTTTTTCTATACCCCATAATTCACATATAAGTTCCCTACCTGAAATGTGCTTTATATATCTTTGACTGGCAATACCCACTTGTCCTTCAAAATTCAATTCAAGACACCCCCCCTTCTCCTTCTGTCTCTTGCTGAGTAAGTCATCATAAAGCAATTAGGTGAGATCAATCAAGGACAGGCATCCATGACAGGGGGGCATGGAGCTGACTCACTTGAAAAGACCCTTATGCTGGTAAAGACTGAAGGCAGGAGAAGGGGACGACAGAGGATGAGATGGTTGGATGGCATCACCAACTCAATGGACATGAGTTTGGGTAAACTCCGGGAGTTGGTGATAGACAAGGAGGCCTGGCGTGCTACAATCCATGGGGTCGCAAAGAGTCAGACATGACTGAGCAAATAACTGAACTGAACTGAACCTGTAAAGAGTATCCTAATATTTCCCTAACTTCTCACTGTAGTGTGATAGCCCATTAAGACTCCCCTAAAGGGAAGAGGGTACCCTGAATATCTAATGTGAGTATTCAGATCTGCTTAGCAGTCATACTTCTCACATAGTCATCATAAAGCAATTAGGTGAGATCAATCAAGGACAGGCATCCATGACAGGGGGGCATGGAGCTGACTCACTTGAAAAGACCCTTATGCTGGTAAAGACTGAAGGCAGGAGAAGGGGACGACAGAGGATGAGATGGTTGGATGGCATCACCAACTCAATGGACATGAGTTTGGGTAAACTCCGGGAGTTGGTGATAGACAAGGAGGCCTGGCGTGCTACAATCCATGGGGTCGCAAAGAGTCAGACATGACTGAGCAAATAACTGAACTGAACTGAACCTGTAAAGAGTATCCTAATATTTCCCTAACTTCTCACTGTAGTGTGATAGCCCATTAAGACTCCCCTAAAGGGAAGAGGGTACCCTGAATATCTAATGTGAGTATTCAGATCTGCTTAGCAGTCATACTTCTCACAGCCAATTAAGAGACAGACATTCTGCTGATACTGATACATCAGTATATATCAGATAGATCAGTATCTTATGAGTTGGTTCATTCATTCATATATTCAACAAACATTTAATGAGTGCTTACTGACCTACTCTGTGCCACAACACTGTTTTAAGTGCCACAAATATAAAAGTATACAAAATAAACAAAACTCCTGCCCTCATGGAGTTTACATTCTAGTGGGCTAAAGGAAGATAGGTTTTTACGGAAAATACATAGTATGTCAGATAGTGATAAACTCTATAGACAAAAAGAAATCAGGAAAGGGGACAGTGGTGGGCCTGTTAGGAGGAAATTCCAATAATGGAAGGGAGAGAGAATACATTTTAAAGAGAAAAATGAGTGTCAGATATAAGATTTTTGGCCTGAGTTACAAAATAAAACAACAACAAAAAAGTTTTCATTTACTAACATGGGGACAACAAGGGAGGAAAAGATTTGATGGGGAAGACCAACGGTTTGGTTTGAAGTACATTAGGCAATGGCAACCCACTCCAGTACTCTTGCCTGGAAAATCCCATGGATGGAGGAGCCTGGTAGGCTGCAGTCCATGGGGTCGCAAACAGTCAGACTCGACTGAGCAACTTCACTTTCACTTTTCACTTTCATGCATTGGAGAAGACAATGGCAACTCACTCCAGTGTTCTTGCCTTGAGAATCCCAGGGATGGGGGAGCCTGGTGGGCTGCCGTCTATGGGGTTGCTGAGAGTAGGACACGACTGAAGCAACTTAGCAGCAGCAGCAGCAGCAGGCTTGACATGCCCATTAGATATCCTGGTAGAGCTAGATTCTCTAACTCTAGTAGAGAATCTGGAGTTCAAGGGGGCATTCCAAGCTGGAGATACCTATTTAAGAGTCATCAGGACAGAGACGGTATTTAAAGCCACAAGACTAGATGAATCACCATGGAAATTAGTTTAAACAGAGAAGAGACTCAAGGACTGAGCCTAGAGCACTCTAATATTTAGAGATTGTGGAGATGAGGAAGAACCAGCAAAGGAGACTGAGAAGGAGTGACCAGTAGTTATCAAGAGTTGGCCCCCAGGGACTTCCCTGGTGGACCAGTGGTTAAGAAGCCACCTGCCAATGCAGGAAATGAGGGTTCGATCCCTGGTCCAGGAAAATTCCGCATGCCTCGGGGCAACTAAGCCTGTGTTACAACTATTGAGCCTGAGCTTTAGAGCCCATGAGCTGCAACTGCTGAGCACGCACTCCACAACTGAGCCTGCCTGCCCTAGAGTCCCTGCTCTGCAACAAGAGAAGCCAGCACAATGAGAAGCCCTCGCACCCCAACTAGAGAGTAACCACTGCTCACTGCAACTAGAGAAAAGCCTGCACACAGCAACAAAGACCCAGTGCAACCAAAAATAAATAATTTTTAAAAAAGAGTCAGCCCCCGGAATAAGCTTACCACAGGGTACACTGATAACACCGAATTTCTGGAT
>SJXQ01009956.1:114094-142099 GCA_006408695.1 Aepyceros melampus
GGATCCACAAAACTAAGGAATAGATAGCAGGGACCCCTACCAAGGTCCTGTGAAATCTGGCTGATTAGTCAGTCGGTTTTTCCCTTTGACATCTTTGAAATGCAACAAATCTCATGCAAATTACATGCAAAATAGCAGTAGCATGGCAATACTGTAGGAGATGTGGCTAGACTCTGGTTGGGGACACTAAACACCAGAACGGTGGCTGCCAAACTTGCAGGAGGAGCTGAGCCCTGTGACCCTCCAACCAGGCCTTCAGGCTCAATCTTGAAGAACATCCAGAGAGACACTGAAAACCACTACCAGTGCCCTAAGGGCAAAGGGCTACAATGCTCATTGTAGCCAGTTGCTGCTATTTTCATTGCTGTTGCCAGCACCAGCCGATCTACACTTGATCTTAACCAAAAGGCCAAGAAGCAATCCAGCAGTTTTAGAAGTAAAGGAACACTCCATGACAAGAGCTGAATCTCACCAGTAGGTTAGGGTGAAGATGAGGGTTAAGTGAGTGTTAGGATTGGATTAAGGTTAGAACTTCCAGTCTATGATGGGCCAAGTCCAAGGAGGGGCTTCCCTGGTGGCTCAGTGGCAAAGAACCTGCCTGCCAATGCAGGAGATGCAAGTTTGATCCCTGGGTAGGGAAGATCCCCTGGAGGAGGAAATGGCAACGCACTCCAGTATTCTTACCTGGAGAATCCCATGGACAGAGGAGCTTGGCAGACCACAGTCCATGGGGTCGCACAGATTCAGACATGACTTAGTGACTAAAAACAGCAGGTCCCAATAGCCATGAACCTCTCCTCAAGAAGTTCCCTTCACATCCTACTGTAATTGAACCTTTCACTGTCTGATGACACCTCTAAAGCACAGGCTGTTTATTCTCTCATCTCCCCATAGCTAAATTCCTTAGAGAGTGCCAAGTGATAGAGCTGGAACTCTCCTTGCACCCCAAGGCCACTTTCTGATTTTTGTTCCTCCCACTCTTGAGAAGTCTCTGGCTCCTCCTCTTTCACACCTTCCTATTATTTCACCCTTTCCTCACCCTGGTGGTAGTCTTCTATCACCTTCCTGGTGATTGCCCTCATTCATATAGGCTTTCAGTTCAGTTCAGTTCAGCCACTCAGTCATGTCTGACTCTTTGTGACCCCATGGACTGCAGCACACCAGGCTTCCCTGTCCATCACCAATTGTCAGAGCTTGCTCAAACTCATGTCCATCGAGTCAATGATGCCATCCAACCATCTCATCCTTTGTCCTCCTCTTCTCCTCCTGCCTTCAATCTTTCCCAGTATCAGGGTCTTTCCCAATGAGCCAGTTCTTTGCATCAGGTGGCCAAAGTATTAAGTTTCAGCTTCAACATCAGTCTTTCCAATAAATATTCAGGACTGATTTCCTTTAGGATGGACTCCTTGGATCTCCTTCCAGTCCAAGGGACTCTCAAGAGTCTTCCCCAACACCACAGTTCAAAAGCATCTATTCTTCAGTGCTCAGCTTTCTTTATATTCCAACTCTCACATCCAAACCTGACAACTGGAAAAACCATAGCTTTGACTAAAGGGACCTTTGTTGGCATAGTAATGTCTCTGCTTTTTAATAAGCTGTCTAGTTTGGTCATAACTTTTCCTCCAAGGATCAAGCATCTTTTAATTTCATGGCTGCAGTCACCATCTCCAGTGATTTTGGAGCCCCCCAAATAAAGCCTCTCATTGTTTCCTCATCTATTTGCCATGAGTGATGGGACCAGTTGCCATTATCTTCGTTTTCTGAATGTTGAGCTTTAAGCCAACTTTTTCACTCTCCTCTTTCACTTTCATCAAGAGGTTCTTTAGTTCTTTGCTTTCTGCCATAAGGGTGGTGTCATCTGCATATCTGAGGTTATTGATATTTCTCCTGGCAGTCTTGATTCCACCTTGTGCTTCGTCCAGTCTGACATTTCTCATGATGTACTCTGCATATATGTTAAATAAGCAGGGTGACAATATACAGCCTTGGTATACTCCTTTCCCAATTTGGAACCAGTCTGTTGTTCATGTCTAGTTCTAACTATTGCCTCTTGACCTGCATACAGGTTTCTCAAGAGGCAGGTTGGGTGGTCTGGTATTCCCATCTCTTTCAGAATTTTCCACAGTTTATTGTGATCCACACAGTCAAAGGCTTTGGTGTAATCAATAAAGCATAAGTAGATGTTTTTCTGGAGCTCTCTTGCTTTTTCAATGATCCAACGGATGTTGGCAATTTGATCTCTGGTTTCTCTGCCTTTTCTAAATCCAGCTTGAACATCTGGAAGTTTATGGTTCATGTACTGTTGAAGCCTGGCTTAGAAAATTTTGAGCATTACTTTGCTATGATCACATGGACCACAGCCTTGTCTAACTCAATGAAACTATGAATCATGCCATGTAGGGCCACCCAAGACAGATGGGTCATGGTGGAGAGTTATGACAAAATGTAGTCCACTGGAGAAGGGAATGCAAACCACTTCAGTATTCTTACCTTGAGAAAACCATATAGGCTTTAGTTCTAAACTATCTGTCCTCTTTGTCCCAACTTCTCCCATCATTCTCAGTCACTTCAACATTCACATGGTCAACCACCCAGCACCCTGGTTTCTTGTTTCCTTATCTGCCCATTGCCAGGGACCACTGCCACTTCACAATCCAGAGCAGCAGTATGGGGCCCTGTATCTTGAAGGTCCATGCATTCTTTTCATTTCCACATCAACACATCATTTCCAGAAGCTGACAGATCTTTAGTACAGGATGTATGTAAAAGTATATACTTTTTTTTTTTTTTTACTAGGAATTAGGCCTGTGCTTCATTCTTTTCAGTTTTGCTTTCCATAGAACTCACCATGGATCAGTGATTACAAATGGGATTTTAAAGTTTAACAGTAGATAAAAATAAACCCCCAATAATGCAAAAATACACATGCACAAGGTTATTCATTGCAATATTTTTTATAATTGCAAAATACTGGAAACCACCTAAACACTCATTCCTAGGAGTGTGGCTAAATAAACTGTGGTTACATCCATGCAACTGTAAATAAATTTTTTTATCTAAATAAAAAAAATAATATTTTGCCACTGTAAATAAGAATGAGAATGAGATCTATAAACTGAGTTGGAGTAACACCTAAGACATAGCATACAATAAAAAAAGCAAGTACCAATGTTATATCTATAGAAAGTCACCTTTTCTGTAACAAAAGGAGATATTTTCATACGAGCACCTATACACAAACGTTTTGTAGCAGCTCTATTCATAATAGCCAAAAACTGGAATCACCAAAAATGTCTATGAATGGATGACCAAATTATGTTACATCCACACGATGGAATATGACTTAGCAATAAAAATGAAGAAACTACTGATAAACATAACAACATGGTTGAGTTTCAAAGGCATCATGCTAAGTAAAAGAAGATGGTCTCAAAAGGTTATACAACCATGTGCATGCATGCTAAGTCACTTTGCCATGCCCTCCTCCATGGAATCTTTGTGATCCAGGGTTCAAACCCATGTTTCTTATGTCTCCTGCATTGGCAACTGAGTTCTTCACCACTAGTGCCACTTGGAAGCCCCTATATAACCATATGTTTTCATTTATATGACATTCTCAAAGGGAAAAACTGTAAGAACAGATCAGTGGTTGCCAGAGTTGAGAGTCGGAGAGGCTTTGACTACAGACAGACAGCACAAGAAAATTCTGGGGGGCTGATGGAGCAGTTCTGTATTCTGATTGGGGCTAATTACACAGATCTATACATGTGTTAGTACTCATATAACAAATTCTAAACCAAAATAAGGTAATTTTACTGTACATAAATGACAAAAAGTGTAGAGGTGGAGTTGGTGATTAAAATGTGATGAGTTTAGGGATTTCCCCAGTAGTCCAGTGCTGAGGGCTCTATGTTTCCACTGTAGGAGGCATGGGTTTGAACCCTGGTCAGGGAACTAAGATTCCACATGCCACACAACAAGGCCAAAAAAAATGTAATGAGTTTAGTCCTGTTGTAACTCACTCAGAAGGATGATGCAGATAGTGAGGTACAGTTTATTACACTGGCGGGCCAAGGCAGAATCTCCTCTTAGCCAAGGACCCTGACCAGCATTTGTGAAAACCTTATATACTCTAAGTGTACGTACCCAAACCCACCTCCGCAAATTCCGTGAAACTAGTCTGAACAAAGGGAGAGAAAAATACAATCAAAGTTGACCTGTGATTCATATGCCTTAAGCCTAGGTAGTTAACAGTGGACAATTATCAATAGGCCTGTAGTCATACCTCAATAAGCATAATAGAATTTATGATTCTATTTGGTTACACAGATAATTAGGGAATTCATTTAGGCAATGGAGAGTCTAGGTATGAGCCCTGGGGTTCTTCCATTCGGGGGGTCTGGTTTTCCAGTTGGTATGTCATTTCCATAGATACTGGGCATATAGTTCAAAGTCCACAGTCCAGCCCAAGATGAAGTCCTGCTTTCAAGATGGAGCCTGTTCTGTCTGTTTTCTCCTTCAGTCCTAGGCCTTCAGACATATATTAAAGATGTATCATTTCACCACCTGGACCATCTCTTCAGTTCAGTTCAGTCGCTCAGTCTTGTCCGACTCTTTGTGACCCCATGAATCGCAGCACGCCAGGCCTCCCTGTCCATCACCATCTCCCAGAGTTCACTTAAACTCACGCCCATCGAGTCTGTGATGCCATCCAGCCATCTCATCCTCGGTCATCCCCTTCTCCTCCTGCCCCCAATCCCTCCCAGCATCAGAGTCTTTTCCAATGAGTCAACTCTTCTCATGAGGTGGCCAAAGTACTGGAGTTTCAGCTTTAGCATCATTCCTTCCAAAGAAATCCCAGGGTTGATCTCCTTCAGAATGGACTGGTTGGATCTCCTTGCAGTCCAAGGGACTCTCAAGAGTCTTCTCCAACACCACAGTTCAAAGGCATCATTTCGATGCTCAGCCTTCTTCACAGTCCAACTCTCACATCCATACATGACCACTGGAAAAACCATAGCCTTGACTAGACGGACCTTAGTCAGCAAAGTAATGTCTCTGCTTTTGAATATGCTATCTAGGTTGGTCATAACTTTTCTTCCAAGGAGTAAGCNAGAGTCTTCTCCAACACCACAGTTCAAAAGCATCAATTCTTCGGCACTCAGCCTTCTTCAATGGCTCAGTAGTGGAGAATAAAGAATCTGCCTGCCAACGCAGGAGACACAGTTTGGATTCCTGGGTTGGGAAGATCCCTGGAGAAGGAAACAACAACCTACTCTAATATTCTTGCCTGGGAAATCCCACGGGCAGAGGAGCCTGGTGGGCCACAGTCCATGGGGTCACAAAGAGTCAGACATGACTTAGGGACTAAACAGCAACAACGAACAGTACTTAAAAGTAAAGAGAAAGAAAGAAAAAACAATTGGTCCTATTAACTAAACCTGAACCTCCACAGCCTGAGATGAATCCTAAGTTCCACTTTAAGTGCAGCCATCAGAGAGAGCCAAGCATAAGGCAACTTACAGACAGTGCGTTCTTCCAAAGCGATGCCTGGTATTTCTTTAGCAGAACAATACATTTTGATTCCACAGTTAGAATTTTTAAGCATGTGGCAGAGACAGTTATTTATCCCCCAATATCTACTTGATTCTCTTCATTTTCCTGCTATAATGGAATCCCTAGTTTTTAGCTGGGGGCCTCGCTTTAGGAATGGCCAGTTGACCAAGTTCTGGACAATATGATTACATGTGAAGTGGGTAACTACAGGAAAGTCCTGAAATAGAGGTTTGTCCTCCCCTCCCCTTCCCTCTTTGCTGCTGGCTAGGATGCGTATGTGACAGCTGGGTACGAGTGGCAGTCTGGCACAGGACATGCCCTTGGAAATGGCCACACACAGCAGAGGAATGAGAGGAAAGGAACCAAGCTGCCTGAGGTTTTCATGGAGTAGAGCCTTCAAAGCAGCCCTAAGTGCTTACCTCCAGTCTTTATAGCGAAAAAGAAATCAAAGAAACTTAAAGAAGATAGGAGCTTCCCTGAGGGGGTTGGTTACTCTTATCTGCAACCAAATCTATTTCTAAATTAGAAAAACCTAGATGTACAATTACTCGAAGGGGTTAATAGACCAAATAAGGATGAATTTCACAAAATAGCACAGTGGAGATTTTTACTCTTTCAGATGGTGGAGGGCAGGAGAAAAAAGGCTTTGGAAACTTCAATAAAAATTGGAAATGACAAGGAGAGAAAAGGAGGAGGGTAAAAGGAAAGGTGGAAACTCTTAAAAACAAACCGCTGGGCTGCGAAAGGGTTTTGAGGCAAAGCATGGCTGTGAACAAAGGTTCTGTCTTGTGCCCCTTCCTTCTCTCCTGAGGGTCTTNCCCCCCGCCCGCGCTCGGCGCTCCGCCTCACTCGGCCGCATTCGGGCCCGCCCTCCGGCCCGGGACTCGGATCCGCTCGGCTGGTCTCGGGCCTGCCCGCCCGCGACTCGGCTTCGCTCGGCTACTCTCGGCCCCGCCCGTCCGGGATTTAGCTCCGTTCGGCTCCGTTCGGGCCCGCCCGCCGGAAGGCCGATCGGCGGGGGCGGTGGCTGCGCCCCGGGCCCCCCATCCGGTGGAGGCTGCTTCCTGCGCGGCTGCGAAGGCGCCCGTCCAGCCGCCGTGTCGCCGCCGGAGCCCAAAACCCATACAGGGCCCCCACCACAACCGCAAACCAGCTGAGGGGCGGGCGGATGGGGCCGGCGCACCCTCTACCGCACGCCTCCCAGCTCAGCCCCCGGGGTCCCCACGCACGTGACGGGGCAATATGACCCAAGTCCCACGAAGGACTGGGACACCGAGCCAGACGACATGGGTTACTACAGGATGGCAACACCCCAGAGACCCCACACGGGAGACAGGCACCGTGCAGACTGTTCCAGGCGTCCCCCCGAGCAATGCAGGCGCGACACAGCAACCCCCAAAGGATGACTGGCCGCAGGGCCGACCACCCCACGACCCTGCACGATGGTCCCCCACACAGCCTCTTTGTGCGCCCACCGCCAGTTCCAGGGCAGGGCTTGCGTCCAGCTTACCGTGAGGCCCAGGCTCCTCAGGAACCTGACTCCTGCCTGCGTGCCCTGAGCATGCTGGCCCTACCCTTAACCGACAGCCCCCAGGCTCAAAGAGCCATTTTACATTTGCAGGGCACCCAGGGCAGGGCCAGTGTGAGACCACACTGTCCATCCTTCTGCACCCTGGCTCTATCACGAAGGACAGACAGACCAGAAAGCGCTGGGTGGGACAAGACAAGGGCCTGAGGTTGGACAGGCTGACCGGGTGGCCCCCAGAGGAAACAGTGTCTAGCAGAGTCCTGGGGGATGGGGACTTGAGATCTAGAAGACAGTCCTGGTTGTGTTTAACTCAAGGGCAGAGGGACAGCCCAGCCCAGCTAGGCAGTGGCGTCTTTTCTTCCAAAGGACCAGGGCACCCAAGCTGGCCCAGACACAGGAGGACACATGAGGGGCCCACAGTGTTGGGCAGAGGTGAGAGGGCCCACCCACTTCAGCCTGTGTGACCTTCAGCTTGGACCTTACTGCTCCTGACTCCCCACTGGAGGATAAAACTGGCCCCAAACCAGCATTCCTGCCCCGGGGAGCTGACTAGGTGTCTCTGCAGGCGTGGACAAGTGTCCAGAAAGGCAGCAAGAATGGGCAGAGACCTACACCTGTATGGCTGCAGAATCTCATGGGGGGACCTTGTGGTTCAGGGTGCATTGCTCCACGTCTGAAGAACTGACAGCTCCCTACCATGGGCATGAACCCTCTCATACCCGCATGTCCACTCAACACCAGGTTTTCCTATGGCTGCCAACACAGGAAAACTAGGAAAGGGGTCCATACAAAACAAGAAAAGAGATGTCTTTGCTTTCGCAGACTCCATGGTGCTGGAGAAGATTTTGAGTGTCCCTTGGACTGCAAGGAAATCAAACCAATCAATCCTAAAGGAAGTCAACCCTGAATATTCATTGGAAGGACTGAACCTGAAGCTGAAGATCCAATACTTCGGCCACCTGATGCGAAGAACTGACTCACTGGAAAAGCCCCTGATGCTGGGAAAGATTGACAGCAGGAGGAGAAGGGAGCAACAGAGGATGAGACAGTTGGATGTCAGCACCGATTCAATGGACATGAGCTTGAGCAAACTCTGGGAGATGGTGAAGGAGGACAGGGAAGCCTGGCATGCTGCTGTCCATGGGGTCGCAGAGTCAGATATGACTTCGCAAGTAAACAACATCTGGACCAAAAATTTTCTATTGTACCTGAGTCTGTTCCTTCTACATGGCTTTGACTCCCACACAATCAAGTGACTTGTAATTGAAAGAAGGTGGTTGGAGGGCTGGACAGGAAGGGTTTTCAGCCAAACGCTCGATTCCTCTTGCTCCTTCAGCCAAGCCAGCATTCTCAGGAGGGCCCAGAGCCTGAGGGCCCCTGGATGGGCAGTGCCTGACTCTAGGGGGCCCCCTCCCCTCTGCCTCTGGCTTTGCAGGGCTCCAAGAAGGGGTCTTAAGAGGGGACCGAGTGGAGGAGCAACACTCCCAGAGCTTGAGAACCCAGGTTGAAGCCAAAGTGACTGTGCATAGGTGAGGGGTGAAGGGCCCTGAGATTCAGGGAAGGGCCTGAACTGGTTTGTAAAACCACTGCTTCAGTAGACTTTGAGGTTTCCTTCCCCAAAAGATGTTGGAGTTTCTAGAGCAGCCGAGCCCACCCCAACCACCATGGGCCAGGGCTGCTGTGCCTAGAGAGTCAGCCCTGTCCTGTCTTCACCAGCATTCTCAGGAGGGCCCAGAGCCTGAGGGCCCCTGGATGGGCAGTGCCTGACTCTAGGGGGCCCCCTCCCCTCTGCCTCTGGCTTTGCAGGGCTCCAAGAAGGGGTCTTAAGAGGGGACCGAGTGGAGGAGCAACACTCCCAGAGCTTGAGAACCCAGGTTGAAGCCAAAGTGACTGTGCATAGGTGAGGGGTGAAGGGCCCTGAGATTCAGGGAAGGGCCTGAACTGGTTTGTAAAACCACTGCTTCAGTAGACTTTGAGGTTCCTTCCCCAAAAGATGTTGGAGTTTCTAGAGCAGCCGAGCCCACCCCAACCACCATGGGCCAGGGCTGCTGTGCCTAGAGAGTCAGCCCTGTCCTGTCTTCTCCACAAGCCCAGCTGGGGCCCCATCTGCTGACCTTTCTCCCATCAACTCATCAACGCAGCTGTCCTGGCCAGTGGCCTACTCCTCCCACTGACCACTGCCACAGGCCACTCACCCCGCTGGCGGGTAGAAGGGCCAGGCCACAGGCACAGCCATGTCCGGGGGCAGAGGAGGAACTCAGTGCACCAGGCCACCCAGCTCACTCCCCAGCCCTTGCTGCACTGATGGGTATGGGCAGCTGGCGTGCACATGGTTGCTCAAGAGATAAGCATGCACTTATGGAATGTGTACCCTGATGGGCATGAGCCAAGTTCTGGGACCAGTGGGGAAGGAGACCAAATCTGCCCTATGTGGCATCCGTCTCCTACAGCCAAGGAGGCCAAGGATGGACAAACCTGCTTGTAAGGGAGCAAGGTCATTCAGGCCCCTCAGAGGCCACCAGCAGCTGAGTGCTGGCTTTGGAACTGGCAGCGCCCCAGAACCCAGGAGATGAGCATGCTGGCAGTGATGTGGTATCCATTGCCACGGGGAACAGCTCAGACACCCAGCTGGGGAAATGGACCAGGAGACTCAAGTCAGCAAGTCCTTACAGAGACATCCATAGACAGCTTCCCTGGAGGACCAGCCTTGCCCTCCTTCGTCCCACCTGCTCCCTACTCCCTGCTCCCTGGGAAGAAAACACCTGGCCTCAAACAAGCACAGACTGCCATTGTCAGGAAAGGGCTAAGATCCTGTTTATTTTTATTTTGTTTAGTGGTTATTTTGTTTGATTTTTGGCTGTGCTGGGTCTTCGTTGCTTAGCCGCAAGCAGGGGCTACCCTTCATTGCTTGGCTTCTCCTTGCAGTGGCTTCTTTTGCTGAAGGCTCTAGGGCGTGGCCCAGTGGTTTGTAGTACACAGGCTTTGTTGCTCTGTGGCATGTAAATCTTCCCGGGCCAGGGACTGAACCTATGTCCCCTGCTTTGGCAGGCAGATTCTTATCCACTACGCCACTGGGAAAGTCCCTAAGATACTATTTCAAAACTTTTAAATTTGAAAAAAAAAGTCACTCAAGTAACACAAGTTTGATAAAAACTTAAACTTTTTACCTTAGTTTGGGTTCCATCCACTGAAGCAGATCCTGAGACAAAGATTTGGGTCCAAACAGTGTGTCTGGGAGATGTTTCCAGGTGGGAGGAAGGTGGGCAGAGGGAAGGCATGTGTGTCAGCAGCCTGCCACTTCAGGCTCCTGGAACTGGACTGTGGGGCCCAGAGCAATGCCATGGGGCTGTCCTGATTGAGGTCAGAGCCTGAGGAGGAAAAAGACATCTGCTGGCCAGGCAGCTTGATTACTTATGGGATTGAGCCAATAAGGAAATGAATTATTGGTGACAAGTCAGATGGGAATTTAAAAATGGAAAGGAATAAGTAAGTTCATGGCATTGGATTGGACTTATCCATGTGGACGCATGAAACTATACGTGGATGCATGTTTGAACAGGCATCCATATAACTCCAAGCTCTCCCCAGGGAAAGGCCCTGAGAAGAGAGACACCCCCAACAGCAGCAAGCACCCTGAGAAGCTGTGTCTTGGCTTCTAAGTGCCATCCTCCACTAAAAGGAAGCAGAGTCCTTTGGAGAAACAGTTGGTCATAGGTCTTGGGCGGAGAGAGGGTAGAAAGGGTCTGAAACATCTTACCATGTCAGGAAGTAGGGAAGTCCAGAGGATAACAGGGACTGGTCAAGAGAGACGGTGTAGCCGCTTCAAGAGGATGGGCACCCACTGGCAAGTCAGAGATGCTCACAATGGTAGGGGATCATAACCACAAAACAAAATAGAAAACCAGAGGGCTGTGGATAGCCAGCGTATTTAAATATGTATTAAAATAATAATATTTGTAACTTGAAAGTTTGGTGAGAAATGGTCTATTTGCCTTGTTTTACAGTTCTTCCCCACAAGGCTCCATCAACTGCAAAGGGAAGATGAGTGAGTTCCCGGGGGGGACACTGGCAGGCACCACTCAAAGCCAGTCATCCAAGTGGATGCCATCATCATATTAATCGTGACCCTGCACCACCTGACTGCGGGGGGAGGGGGGCCGCGGGGACCGCGGAGAGTCACTTCCCTCTTCCTGCCAAAGAGGCATAGCCTGCATCTGACCATGCCGAACCTCTAGCACCCACACAGAACGACTTTGTACAGAAAGGCAGGCCTGGAACCTTCAAAGGCATCAGGGTCCTGACAGAGAAAGGCCGAAGAATATTCCGGACTGATGCAGACGAAAGATATCAAGGCTCAGAGCAATATGTGGTCCCTGGCTGGACATGGTTACTGCCAATGATGTTATCAGAGCAGCCTAGAATGTGGGGAGCAGAGGGCAGCAGCCCTGCCCAGGACGTGGCGCTGCAGGGTGTGATGGAGTCCCGTGCCAGCAGTTCACTCTCACATGGCACATGGGGTGTGGGGAGGGTGTGTTCCTGTACTATTCTTGCAGCTGCTAACTTCTCTGTTAACCTGAGATTGTTAGAAAACACCCAGTTTATTTCTAAGAATGTCACAGGGAGGAGGCATGGGTTCTCTGTTGGGTCCTGTGAGCCTGAGCTGCCCACTGGATTGGACACCAGCCTAGGGCCACTGAAAGCCCTCTGGTCAGGCAAGGCAGGTGAGACTCCATGAGTGTCTGCTGCAACTCCAGCTGAGATGGCAGACGAGCTGGACCCCTTCCTGGCCCAGCATGAACGCATGCCGGGGAACATAGGTCTGCTCTTTAAATGTTCTGTGAAAAGGCAGAAAGAAGGTGCTCTGCAGGCCTGGAGACAAGGACAGAAGGGAAGCCCCATGGTGGAGCAGGGTGGAGACTGAGCAGCCTACCTGGAGCTTGGAGCTGGCCTCACGCCCCCGAAGATAGGGGCTTAAGCACACCATGGGCTGCAGTTGAGGCCACAGGCCACTTCTCAAATGGGAGCTGGAACCAGGCTTCCTGCATGCCACACAGGCTCAGAAGAGGCTGTCTGATCCCTGAATGGGATGTAGAGATTCTTCCCAGCAGCCCAGAGGAGGAGCTCAGAGTGCAACCAGCCCAGAGCAGGACGAGAGAGCAGAGGGTGCCAGGATGTGATGGACTATAGGATGCATTTGACTAGCTCCAAACTGTATGGAGGGGTTTCCAGGTGGCACTAGTGGTAAAGAACCTGCCTGCCAATGCAGGAGGTGTAAGAGACACAGGTCGGGAAGATGCCCTAGTGAAGGGCATGGCAACCTACTTCAGTACTCTTACCTGGAGAATCCTATGGACAGAGGAGCCTGGTGGACTACCATCCGTGGGGTCACACAAAGAGTTGGACATGACTAAAGTGACTCAGCAGGCAAGCAAGCAACTGTATGGAGGGCCTGCTGGGTGAGGTGAAAGATATTAGCTCTAGACACTAGCTCAGTAGTTGAAAAAGAAAGCAAGGCAAATATTAACTCCAGGAAAAACAAAGGGAAAATCTAAGTAGAGTTCACCACTTGGCTTGAGCAGTGAATGTATTGACGTAGTTATAACAGTGTAAACAACTTAGCACATTTGGGGGCAGAAAGGAAGAGAAAGTCAGGCAGGGGCAGGGGGTGTTGGATCAGAGCTGCTCCAGTGACATGTCACAGAGTCCAAAACTTGAAGAAAGGAATGGCAGGAGCACATAATTCAGAAAAATGGAGAAAAATCAGAGAAGAAACAGCTGAAAGAATTGAGAGAGGCTGAGCCCAGGCCACTGGACCCAGGGTCAGGGGGAGGTGGCTCGGTGACCACTCCAGACTTGTCCACAGTGTCCTAACCTCTTGGTTCTTTTTGTTCCTTTCATCTATGCATTTTTCTTTGGTAAGAATCAAGCAAACAGAGCGGAACTCTAGACTAAAAATAAGTAACAACAAAAAGACGTAGTCACGTGTTGTTGCTGTTCAGATGCTCAGTCGTGTTCGACTCTTTGCAACCGCATGGACTGCAGCACAACTTCCCTGTCCTTCACCATCCTTGGAGTTTGCTCAGATTCATGTCCATTGAGTCAGTCGTGCCATCCAACCATCTTATCCTCACATTCCCTCCCTCAAAATGACGCAGTTTGGGACATTAAAGAATACAGTTTGAGTAAGTCATCTATTAAAGAAGGAATCAAAATGGAAATCACAAGCTTTCAATTGAAAGTCAATGGAACACTTTCAATCATGGGCGCAGCTGACGTAGTGCTCAGACGTTTATGGTCTTCAGTTTCTATGTCAGAAAGAAGAAAGTAGTTTTTCCCAAGTGAGGGAACCACAGATATTTTAAATTTCTTCTTCGTGATGACCTGCGTTTTCTGGTTTTCCAAAGAAGCTGCTTCAGTCTTGTTGACCTTCCCTCTCGTTTCTTTTGAATCATTCTGTCTGGGAAGGATTCTCCCCTCCCCCCATGAAACCTTCTGTAGGGTTGGCCTCCTGGCTTGTGTAAGAACTACTCACCCAGGGGCTGAGGGTGTGTGTGCCTCCCCTGGGTACTTGGGGGCCAAGGCTTGGGCTGGGTCCCACGTGGGTCTGGCACCCAGTACTCAGTCCAGACCTGCTTCATAGTGGTCAGCTGGAGTGGTGCTTGGGAAGCTGAGCTGAGCACCTGGCCACGGGGCATGGGAAATGCCAATGGCCATGAGGGTGAGCCTGGCACACCACTGCAGAGGTTGGCAGAGGGTGAGGGCTGCCTCCCCTGGAGCCCCAGGTCTGCCCACCCCCACTGCAGGCAGCAGCCACAAACCCTGCCCCCACCCAGGAGCTGTCACCGTCTTCCTGGAGTGGGGAGGGACGAGTGGGCCCCTTTCTCATGCTGGACACAGCCACCCAAATGCCCACCCATGGCCCTCAGGCCCTATCCAACCCTCTCATTGTTGCAGGCCTGGCCCCAGCCTCTGGGCACGTAGCCTCAGGCTGCAGGGTGCTCTGTGGGCACTTGCCCTGCGGCCTCACCCCCGCCCAACAGGACCCTGTCCCCTGAAGCGTCCTGCCCTGCTCCAAGCGGAACGTGCCCCTGCTGGCCACGCTCCACTGATCACAGGGTGGCCGCCTATGGCCTGCAGCCCTGGGCCCCGGGATGAGGGGCCAGGGTGCTGAACTGCAAGGAGCGGGGAGCCAAGCCCTTCAAGGACCCCCTAATGTCCCCCTCACCAGCAGACACTGCTGAGTGGTGCCAGGTGGGCACCAGGGACATGATGGGTGGAAAGGCAGCTCCTTGCCTGCAGGAAGTTTCCCACCAGATAGTCCAAAGACTCCGGGACTGAGCTGCCTGATGCTGGTATCAACAGAAGAACCCGGTGGTCAGGATGGCCTCTCCAGACCAGTCGCAAGGGCCACTGTGATACACCCACCTACACATGCAGCTCTGAGGGCATGATGTCACTTCCTGGGTCATGGCAGGCACACAGAGGCTCTGGAGGCCTGGGACCTGCCCAGGGCACTGTGTAGTGAGGACATGGGCACCCAGATGAGGCCCAGCCACCTGCAGCAGGTGTTGGACGGGGGCTCTGATGAGCAGTCCAGGCAGGGGGCTGCTCTGAGGGCCACTCAGAGACCCCAGTGACCCTAGTGAAGCATGGAGCAACAAGGAGCCCCTACCTTTAGGACACACCCCGTTGACCTCCCAGCAGCCAGGTAAAGTCTGAGATCCAGAGGGACCCCCGACCTCTCCCACCTTCACCCCTACACCCCCCAGCACTAGAATAGGCCCTACCTCCTGTCTCCTGGACCCATGGCCCCCCACCTGCCTCCTTTTCACCGTCCTTCCTAGCCACACTTCCTGGGAGCAGGGTCTGCCCACCCCGAGCTCCCAGCCCTCTCCTGTGTCCTCTGTGTACCGCCCCCACCCCCAGGCCCTGGGGTCGTCTCTTCTAGCTTGTGACCTAGCCCTTTCCAGTGAGGAGTGAGCACTCTGGGTACCTGTTAGTGGACCTCTGATGGCGGTCTCATGGGACAAGGGACCTTCCTCTAGTCCAGGCAACCAGGGGGTCAGAGGTCCACAGGCTAGGTGCTTTGGGAGCTGGTTCCTACTGCGGGGAGGGGGTGGATTGCTTCGGGGCCCTGGGCATGCCCACTGCGGCTGCTCTGAGCCCCTCCCCTCTGGGCCTGAGGTTGCCTCTCCAGGAGAGAGGGCTGCTGGGCTGGCTCTGAGGTTTGGGCCTGTCCCGCAGTGGGTGAGGGATGCTGCACACCCCAGAGGGGAGGGGACACCAAGGGGTGGCGGACCAGCCTCCAGCAGGGAAGAAAGAACAGGGAGGCCACGTCCCCCCGGCTAAGCATCCTGGGAAGGGACTGAAAGACAGAGGGCAGCTAGTGCCCACCCCCATCCAAGGCCCCCCAGGCTGCTCCCAGAGAATCTTGGGCACTTAGGGGCCCCTGATCTGACCACACTCCTACCCGTACCCAGTTGGGGGAGTGGAGCAGGGTGGATCTCGGTCTAAGAACCCCAGGTCCATCGACAGCACCTGGGCCTGGTCCCTCCCTGGCCCCTCCAGCCCCAGGAGGACCTGTGCCCCGACTCTGCACCCCAGGCCAGCCGGCAGGCCCCTCCTGCTGCCAGGCCCTGGGCCCCTCTCTCCTCATAAATCGGAGCCACACTCCGGCCTAAGCAGCCCCCCCGCCCTCCTGCCGTCATTCCTGGCAGACTCTGCAGTGAGCTCACCCTTACATAAGGCATCTGAGCTATTTCTTGGGGGAACGAGCTCCCCCTGCACGGGGCTCCATTCCCCCCTTGCTTCTGCAACCATCGACCGCCACCAGCCAAGGGCATCTGGGCACCAGAGACAAGACCCCTGCACTCCCGGGGTCCCGTCTCATGTGAGGAGAAGGCTCCCCCAACCCTGCAGAGCAAGGGTAGAAGAGAAGAGACTACAGGTTCTTCCAGATTTGTTGAGGGGCTGTGGGCAGAGATGCAGCCCCACCGCCAGCCTAGGTGGGAGGGGGAGAAGAAAGGGATTTCCCCAGAGTACGGCGAATGGGATGGACTGCCTTCCCTCTGGGCCTGGGAGTGGCCCACTGCTGTGCTTTCAGACCCCTGCCTGGTGCTCTTGGCCCCTCTGAAGCACTTGGTTCATCCGTGGGCCCTGAGCCCAGCATTTCAGCCAGGACTGTGTTCTTAGAAGGAGCAGCAATCAGAGTCCCCTTTGGTCAGGACAGAGGACCCCTCCTCGCGAAGTGCCACCAGAGCCTCCAGCAGGGCAGCTCTGTTTCCTGGAGGTGGGCACCAATCCAGGAGCACCTCGAGGCTGCAGGGTCCTCTCAGGCCTCTGGGGAGAAGAGCCCAGGGACCTCAGACCTCCTGCCTCATTTCTGTGTCCTGGGACCATGAGGACACAGTGGGCCCCCAGAGGCTGCAGCTGAAGGGGCGTCCCGACAGTGTGTGCTGGGTATTTCAGGAGTCATGCTGGCTCCTGGCCTGGAGAGGAGCAAGACAAGTCCCCTCAGGGAAACTCAGAGAGGGGTGGCCATGGGGCCGGAGGGACCAGGCCCACTGCTGCTTCTCCCCTGGGGTGCCCCTCCCCCACTCCCCCGGGCCTGGGCACTGAGCCTTGGGACTCCTTGCAGATTGCCCATCCAGGCCGCTGGGCGTCCCAAGTTCCTGCCTCTTTGCCACAGGAGGAAGAGGGGAGGAAAGTGGCCCCAGCGCTGCCTCCGCCGCCTGGAGAAAGCGGACTCCAGACACTCCCGCCAGAGCCTGGCCGCGCCACGCCCTGCTTGGGGACAAAGCTCTGGAAGGGCAGGCGGCAGGGACCCCAGGACTGCGGGCTGTAGTGGGGCTGAGCCGGAAGCCCCAAGGCCCCTCCTGCAGCTTGCAGCCCTGGGTCTCTGTCCTCCTCAAGAAACAGGGAAGGAGACCGTGTTTTCCTTTCTTTTCAGACTCGCGTTCTTGGAACTTACACCCTCTTGGGTTTGCTATTTTTACCCACCCTGAGCCTTCCGGTCTCCATGGCGACGCCTCCAAACAGCAGATTCCAGGCGGCAATGACGTCACCTGTCCCTTTCCTGCCGCCCAGGCCTCCAGCCGCTGCCACGGGGCCGCCCCAGCCACTCCCCGCCTCCCGCCCGGCTGAGCCCCGGAGCTGGGGCCCTGCCGCCTCCCCATGCCTGCTGCCCACCAGCCAGGCCCTTCCCCGGGGCCCTAGGCCTTGGCTCCCTGCCACGCCAGTGCCTGTGGGAGCTGCTGCAACCCTGGTGGCCCAGGAGGCAGGCCCTGCAGCTTTGCCCCTGCAGCCCTTCTGGTGACCATGCTGGGCATCAGGATGGCAGGATCATGGGGAGGCCCTGTGGCTTGCTCTGATACACATCAGCTGTCACATTGCCCCCTGCCCCAGGGCTGCTGCCTCCCCCATCCCCAGTGCGTGATCTGTGGCTCTGAGGCTCCACACCTTGGGCCTAGTCTGACTGCAGGATTGGGGGCCCATGATCCCTCCTCCTGGCCGAGGTGTCCTATAGTTGGTCATGAGGCTGTGTCTCTATCTGAGCCATACTTTACCTAACTGTCCCTTCAACACTCAGCCTGAGGGCTGCCCTCAGCCCAGACTGATGTTGGGGGCACTCAGGACTGGAGGCCCACTCCACTCCTAGGGACTCAGACATTTGCCAAAAGGCCCGAGAGGTCTCAGCAGGGCCTCGCAGAACAGACAATCAAGGCTTGGAAAGCCCACATTCCCTATGTCCTTGCCACAATCAGAAGGAGCTTTTCCTTCCACACAGGAGCCTGGAGGGCCAGCCCTGGACCTGCAGAGGGTCTGCTCCTCCCCATCACCCCACAGGACCTGGGGCCAAAGTAACCCAAACCCACCCCCACCAGCCTCAGCCAGAAAGCAGATGCTGGGTCTGGGGCCGAAGGGAGGGTGGGCAGGCAGGGCTGCTCTGTGAGGATCAGAGGCGCTGGCATGGGCCAGGCCGAGGGTCGCGGCCACATGCTGTCCTGCCAGCATCTGGAAGGGCAGAGAAGACACTGCGGTAGCCGTGAGCTGCCATGTATGCTCCCAGAAATGACAGACACGGCAGGAAGGTAGTTTCAAGACTCACATTCCTGCCCTCCCACTGGATTTCAGGTGCGAAGTCCCAACTCGCCCCCATCCACACCGGCAGGCACACTACAGGTCTGGGCAGGAGGCAGGCAGGTGGGAGGCCCTGTCTCCAGAGCCCCACACAGACTCGTGCACAAAGGTGTACAGAGAGCTTTCAGGGGGGCCCAGGTGGGCCTTCCGTGGCTCCCCCAGGGGCCTCCCTGTCCTGAGGCTGTGTCCCTGGAAGGGCTCAGGCCTGGAAGAGGCCCCTTGAGAGTGGGCCTAGGCTGGTGCAGACCCAGGCACTGGGTTCTGGGTGCCTGGATCCATTCTGCTGAGTGGAGGTGGCTCCAGCAGGAGGGACGTGTGGCTTTGTCCAGTTAAGCACCCACCCCTGCAAGCTCCACAGAAGACACAGGTCTGAGGGGCTTTGGACAGTGAGGGGTGGGGGCAGGCTTCATGCTACAGGTGTGAAGATTAAGGATGAAAGGCCTGTGGCCCTGGAACGTATCAGGAGCAGCCCCACCATCACCACAGATGACTGCGTGGACTCTGTTCTTCTACTCTCTTCCTTGGTTTTGTTTTTGTTTTAATAGTTTATTTCATTTTATTGGCTACTTTGCATGGCTTGAGAGATCTCAGTTCCTTGGTCAGGGTTTTCAGGTAATTAAGCCAGGAATCCTAACCATTAGGCCACCAGACAACTCCTTCCCGCAGTGTTTTATGTGGTGGCTCAGACTTCTGAGACAGCCACGGCCCCGCGTTTCCTTTGCACCCTGCGAGCCTCTCACAGGGGGCCCTGTTCAGAATTCTTGGACCCTAGGCTGAGATTCAAGTGCAGGCCGGGGCTCTGGCCCTGAGAGGCAATGTGTGGCTGTGGGTGAGACCCTCATGCCAGGCATGACTATGGAATCGGTCTCCTCCACCAGGTTTATCAAGGGCCAAACTGTGATATGCATGTAGACAAGCAGAAAAGAATTCCTGTTCTCAAGTGCTTCTGTTTTCATGGGAGACAATGAAAAATGAAACTTCCACATGTTCTGTATTAGTTGGGGGTATATGCTTTTAAGAACAGACCAGGGGGAGGTGGGTGGGTACCAAGCGAGAGGGAAGTGCTCCTCATGAGGTCCATTCCAGCAGCGCCCTGTGATGGGTAAGAGGTGAGTGCAGGGCACAGTAGCTGCAGAGGCCCTGAGGCTAGGTGCGGCCAGGTCCCGTTGGGTTCCATGCAGAGAGCAGAGCAGGTGGTGAGGGGAGGTGGGCCCTGGCGACTCCCCCAGCTTTGCTGCCCCCAGAGGAGGGTGGTCTGGGGGACCCTGCTCTGAGCCAGCCAGGAAGGACCCCAGAGCCACAGCCCGTCGCTGTAAGGTGGATGGAGAAGCTGCCAGGGGAAGCAGGTGGTTCTTCCCCACGGGAGGAGGGGTCCAGCCACCAGACCCCAGTTCCTCTACTTTGCTGCTGAGAAAAACTGAGGGCCAGAAAAGGGGTTGATTTGAAAGAGACAGGCTATTCTTCTGAGCACTTTGTCCCCAGTCCCTCCCCTAGCCTGGCACAGGGCAGGAGCCACCGACCAGGAGGAAAGCCATTGCCCAGCCCAGTCCAAGCCCCTCTCGGTCCCTGGGTGGCCCCTCCATGCCCCGCCCTCCCCAGGGACCCACTGCCCGCTCTCCTGCCTGCTCTGGGCACAGTGCAGGGGTTAAGGAAACAGCCCCTTCAAAAGGTGAGGCGGAGGCTGGCGGGCTCCTGGCTGCCACCCCAGCCCCACCCCCAGCACTCACAGACGCCACAGGCCTGGCACTGGCCTCTGCCCAGCACCTTCCCCAGACCGGTCCACCTCCAGGCCAGCACTGCCCAGCGGGTTCGCATCTCGGTGAGTAATATTTAACTTGGACGAGCCGGTGGACAACTGCAGGGGAGACATTCACAACAAGTTTGGATTGCATCTGCTTGCCAGGAAGGAGTGGGGGAAGGGGAGTGAGGGCAAAGTTGAGAGGAAGAAAGGCAGGCAGGAGGCGGGCTGAGACCAGCACCCCAGGGAGGCTCCCTGGAGGGGCCCGGCGCCGCCCAGCATGCTGGGCAGCCCCTCAGCCTCGGCCTCCCTCCCCGCAGGAAGCACCTCGTTCAGGGTGAGCCTGGACTCAGCTCTGGGGCAGAGAACACAAGACGTGCGTATGCAGTCACTCACATATACACACACACACAGAGACCCATACACACAGACCCCTGCCCCTACCCCACACACAGACACACAGATACAGACACACACACACACACACACACACACACAGAGCCATACACACATACAAACACACAGATCCACATACAAACACACAGATACAGACACACACACACACACAGACAGAGAGAGCCACACACACAGACCCCCACCCCCGCCCCACACACAGACACACAGATACAGACATACACACACACAGACACACAGAGAGAGCCATACACACAAACACAGAGATCCACACACAGAACTTGTGGTTTTGAGTGGAATGGCCTGCCTGCAGCGCTGAGGCTTCAGCACAGGATGGAAAAACCCTCAGGTAGGAGCACAACTGAGGTCCAGCTGGCTGGGAGGGCAGGCAGGCCAGGGCCCTCCTGAGGCCTATGCACGCAGAATTGACCACCCAGTGCCCAGCTGGGCAGGGCCCCACTAGTGTGCCCTCCTTCCCCCTTGGAAACACGGCCACCTCCTGGTAGCGGCTGCCCCAGAGAGTTTGGGAACACAGAACCTCTCCTGGCTCCGGGTGTCCACCCGTCCACACCTAAGAAGGCAGGGCCTGCTCCGGAGGACCAAGGGGAGAGGCCCTGGCTCCCTCGTCTAGGGGACAGGTCACCCTGGGTCTTCAAACCACATGGGGCCCACTTGCCTCGACCAGGACCCGGCTCTGCCAGCAGTCTGGGGCTGCTCCATCGTGCCAGGTAAAAAGCTGCCTCCGCTCTGGAATGTAGCAAATCGAAGTTCTCAGTTTCTTTTCCATAAGCATGTATTTCCTGGGGAAAAACACACTCCTCTCCACCCCTGTAGTTTGTCTTGTCTACCCTTGGGGCACTGGGGGCCTGTATCATAAAACCCTGTACCCCACCTTGAGGACGGGCCACCAGTGCTGGCTGGGTGGGCATCTGGCAGCTGGTGGAGTGGGGCGCTTGCCCAGGGGAGGGATCCTCACCAAGTCTCACCATCTGGTGGAAGCACTCAGAGCGCTGCTTTCCCACTTCTGGTATCTGCGCTTGGCTCTGCAACTTTTCTTTCACTAGTGAAACTGTTTCATTTTGAACTTCCTCTTGGGAGTCAGAGACCTGCCCTGACAGCAGCGTCTCTGTCTGAGTGTTTGGACTCATGGCCTGGCTGGCGGGCTTGGCAAGGAGCCTGGACAGCATGAGGATCTTCCCTGCAGAGCGTGTGCTTGACGGTACCATGCGTGCCTGCAGGGGGACCCAGGTCTCCAGGATAGGAGACCTTGCTTCCCAGGAGGAAGCTGGGCCATCACCTACTGTCTGCAGCCAGGCCTGCAAGGGGATCCATAGGGGCGCCTATTCCTCCCCTACCGCAGAGAGTCCTGTGATGAAAGCACCTGGAACATGGCTGCAGGGTGCCTGAGAGCCACGCAGATGCTGTGGCCTGAACGCTTGAGGCCCCCAATTTCCTGTGTTGAGACCTAACCCCAGCCGGGGAGGTAGGGCGTCTGGGAAGTGTCTGGGTCTCGAGGGTGAGGCCCGCACTAGCAGAGTTAGAGCCCTCCCAGCTGTGCCCTACCCCATGAGGAACAGGACCTGGATGTGGGCCTCAGCAGAACCCAACCATGCTGGCACCCAACCTCAGACTGCCAGCCTCCAGTACCAAGAGAGGAATCTATGCTCTACAGCCACTGTCTTTGGTATCTTGTTACAATAGCCTGAACAGAGTAAGACACCGGGCATCTCTGTCCCTGCCAGTGGGCATCAGATCTCAGGCCAGGCTGAAGGGAAACAGGGAAACCAAGGCCCGTGGTCACTCATCTTCCTTGCCTGGAGGGTGTGTCCAAGGCTCGGGGCCCAGGCCAGCCCACAGGTGAGGTACAGAGGCTGGGCCCAGGGTGGAGGATGGCGGGCCTTAAGGGGGCTCCTGCTGCCCGTCTCAGCGTTCTCTGGCACCCTAATGTGGTATTTGGGGGGCAGTCAGGAGAGTCTCAGACTTCCCAGGTGTCACTCATGGTAAAGAACTCGCCTGCCAATGCAGGAGTTGTAAGAGATGCAGGTTCGATCCCTGGGTCGGGAAGATCCCCTAGAAGTGAGCATGGCAATCCACTCTAGTATTCTTGCCTGGAGAATCCTAGGGACAGAGGAGCCTGGCAGGCTACAGTCCACAGGGTCACAGAGAGTTGGACATGACTGAAGGGACAGTGCGCCTGCACTCAGGAGAGCCCGGATCTCCACCACGGGCTCCCGCGGGCACATGGCAGGGGCTCCTGTGTGCCCAGGCTTCTTCCCAGGAGGCAGCCATATATCAGCTGGGCTCCTGGAGTGGTACTCTGAATGCAAAGGCCCAGTGTAAAGAGAAGAATGTGTGAAAACATACTAATAATTTACATACGATTCCATGTTGAAAGGGAGTATTGTAGATACGTTGGGTTAAAGTGAAATATATTTTTACGATTAATTTCACTCTCCTTTTCCCTTTTCAGGGATGGCTGCTCTAATTTTGAGTGACCCAAGAGGAGGAGCAGGCTGACGGACGAAGCCTGGGAGGGAGAGGGCAGGTCGGAGAAGGGCACAGGGGGCAACCCGGGGATAACTGACTGCAGCCCTGGGAAGCACTGGGGACAGGAGCTGGTGACCTGGCGAGGGCCATGCTGTTTGGGTTGGTCTGTAGCGCCCTGTAGTGCAGGTGCCCTGGGACGCTCGGTGCAGGCCCATCGCCACCACTGCCTGAAGTCCTGGGTGGCCTCAGGTCTCAACTGCATCCTCCCTGCCCACCTGGTCAGCCACTTTCATCATGTGGGGAGGAAAATTTGCTATTCCAGGGGGCCGACCTCCCCAGGGCACCTAGCGGGGAACGGCTCCCTCAAAGGAGGTGGTGGTCCAGGAGATTTGGGGCAGTCTTTATTAACTGAGGGGCAGGCCAGGTGTCCAGGCCTGGGGATACCAGAGGGACACTGGCCACATGCACCAGTTGCAGGTCAGCAGACCCTGGCAGTTGGGGTGGCTGCATGTGGGCAGAGTCGGGTGGGTAATCCTCTCCCCAAGGACCTCAGGGGGCCTCTCCCAGCTCAGGAACAGCCTGTGGGACATATGGGCACCCAGGATGGAAGGAGTTGGCCTCACTGCCTGCCTGTTCCTGGTCTGGGTCTCCCAGTCCAGAGAAGCTGCCCCTTGTCCCCCTGCAGTGCTTGGAGCACCTGTACCACCTTCATCCCCGAGGTGGCCACTCAGGGGCAACGAGTCAGCAAGGCCACCAGCCAGGCAGCAGCACAGGAGACGTGGGCTTAAGTCCTCGCTCAGAGCTCAGGGCTCATCAGAACAGCTGATGATGGGGGCTGGCATCCCGCCTGTCCATGGGGCAGGCACGGCACCTCCGACACAGGGTGGGTACCCCCAGAAGTGAGCCCTGAACTGGGCTGCCTGTGGGCCAGGTGTTGGGGAAGAAGCTCGGGGAGGCCGCCCAGCTGCCAGTCCTGTCCAGTAGCTTCCACAGCTGTGGCCCTGACGCGGCCCCCAAGCCCTGCATCCCAGTGGTCCTGGGCCATCAGGGACCTGCCTCACCTCCCCTCCTGAGTGGGTGGACAGTCAATGCCAGGCTGAGCCCAGAGGAGGACCATGTGGGCTCAGTTGGCCCCAGAGAGGGGGACCCATATGCACTGGGGCTGCCAGGAAGGCTGGCCCAGCTACGCCCAGCCCAAGTGGGGTGACCAGTGATGTGGTCAGAAGGGATTGGCCACGGAGGGCCCCTGGTTGCTCCCACGCCTTGCCCAGGGGAGGGATCCTCACCAAGTCTCACCATCTGGTGGAAGCACTCAGAGCGCTGCTTTCCCACTTCTGGTATCTGCGCTTGGCTCTGCAACTTTTCTTTCACTAGTGAAACTGTTTCATTTTGAACTTCCTCTTGGGAGTCAGAGACCTGCCCTGACAGCAGCGTCTCTGTCTGAGTGTTTGGACTCATGGCCTGGCTGGCGGGCTTGGCAAGGAGCCTGGACAGCATGAGGATCTTCCCTGCAGAGCGTGTGCTTGACGGTACCATGCGTGCCTGCAGGGGGACCCAGGTCTCCAGGATAGGAGACCTTGCTTCCCAGGAGGAAGCTGGGCCATCACCTACTGTCTGCAGCCAGGCCTGCAAGGGGATCCATAGGGGCGCCTATTCCTCCCGTACCGCAGAGAGTCCTGTGATGAAAGCACCTGGAACATGGCTGCAGGGTGCCTGAGAGCCACGCAGATGCTGTGGCCTGAACGCTTGAGGCCCCCAATTTCCTGTGTTGAGACCTAACCCCAGCCGGGGAGGTAGGGCGTCTGGGAAGTGTCTGGGTCTCGAGGGTGAGGCCCGCACTAGCAGAGTTAGAGCCCTCCCAGCTGTGCCCTACCCCATGAGGAACAGGACCTGGATGTGGGCCTCAGCAGAACCCAACCATGCTGGCACCCAACCTCAGACTGCCAGCCTCCAGTACCAAGAGAGGAATCTATGCTCTACAGCCACCGTCTTTGGTATCTTGTTACAATAGCCTGAACAGAGTAAGACACCGGGCATCTCTGTCCCTGCCAGTGGGCATCAGATCTCAGGCCAGGCTAAGGGAAACAGGGAAACCAAGGCCCGTGGTCACTCATCTTCCCTGCCTGGAGGGTGTGTCCAAGGCTCGGGGCCCAGGCCAGCCCACAGGTGAGGTACAGAGGCCGGGCCCAGGGTGGAGGATGGCGGGCCTTGAGGGGGCTCCTGCTGCCCGTCTCAGCGTTCTCTGGCACCCTGATGTGGTATTTGGGGGGCAGTCAGGAGAGTCTCAGACTTCCCAGGTGTCACTCATGGTAAAGAACTCGCCTGCCAATGCAGGAGTTGTAAGAGATGCAGGTTTGATCCCTGGGTCGGGAAGATCCCCTAGAAGTGAGCATGGCAATCCACTCTAGTATTCTTGCCTGGAGAATCCTAGGGACAGAGGAGCCTGGCAGGCTACAGTCCACAGGGTCACAGAGAGTTGGACATGACTGAAGGGACAGTGCGCCTGCACTCAGGAGAGCCCGGATCTCCACCACGGGCTCCCGCGGGCACATGGCAGGGGCTCCTGTGTGCCCAGGCTTCTTCCCAGGAGGCAGCCATATATCAGCTGGGCTCCTGGAGTGGTACTCTGAATGCAAAGGCCCAGTGTAAAGAGAAGAATGTGTGAAAACATACTAATAATTTACATACGATTCCATGTTGAAAGGGAGTATTGTAGATACGTTGGGTTAAAGTGAAATATATTTTTACGATTAATTTCACTCTCCTTTTCCCTTTTCAGGGATGGCTGCTCTAATTTTGAGTGACCCAAGAGGAGGAGCAGGCTGACGGACGAAGCCTGGGAGGGAGAGGGCAGGTCGGAGAAGGGCACAGGGGGCAACCCGGGGATAACTGACTGCAGCCCTGGGAAGCACTGGGGACAGGAGCTGGTGACCTGGCGAGGGCCATGCTGTTTGGGTTGGTCTGTAGCGCCCTGTAGTGCAGGTGCCCTGGGACGCTCGGTGCAGGCCCATCGCCACCACTGCCTGAAGTCCTGGGTGGCCTCAGGTCTCAACTGCATCCTCCCTGCCCACCTGGTCAGCCACTTTCATCATGTGGGGAGAAAATTTGCTATTCCAGGGGGCCGACCTCCCCAGGGCACCTAGCGGGGAACGGCTCCCTCAAAGGAGGTGGTGGTCCAGGAGATTTGGGGCAGTCTTTATTAACTGAGGGGCAGGCCAGGTGTCCAGGCCTGGGGATACCAGAGGGACACTGGCCACATGCACCAGTTGCAGGTCAGCAGACCCTGGCAGTTGGGGTGGCTGCATGTGGGCAGAGTCGGGTGGGTAATCCTCTCCCCAAGGACCTCAGGGGGCCTCTCCCAGCTCAGGAACAGCCTGTGGGACATATGGGCACCCAGGATGGAAGGAGTTGGCCTCACTGCCTGCCTGTTCCTGGTCTGGGTCTCCCAGTCCAGAGAAGCTGCCCCTTGTCCCCCTGCAGTGCTTGGAGCACCTGTACCACCTTCATCCCCGAGGTGGCCACTCAGGGGCAACGAGTCAGCAAGGCCACCAGCCAGGCAGCAGCACAGGAGACGTGGGCTTAAGTCCTCGCTCAGAGCTCAGGGCTCATCAGAACAGCTGATGATGGGGGCTGGCATCCCGCCTGTCCATGGGGCAGGCACGGCACCTCCGACACAGGGTGGGTACCCCCAGAAGTGAGCCCTGAACTGGGCTGCCTGTGGGCCAGGTGTTGGGGAAGAAGCTCGGGGAGGCCGCCCAGCTGCCAGTCCTGTCCAGTAGCTTCCACAGCTGTGGCCCTGACGCGGCCCCCAAGCCCTGCATCCCAGTGGTCCTGGGCCATCAGGGACCTGCCTCACCTCCCCTCCTGAGTGGGTGGACAGTCAATGCCAGGCTGAGCCCAGAGGAGGACCATGTGGGCTCAGTTGGCCCCAGAGAGGGGGACCCATATGCACTGGGGCTGCCAGGAAGGCTGGCCCAGCTACGCCCAGCCCAAGTGGGGTGACCAGTGATGTGGTCAGAAGGGATTGGCCACGGAGGGCCCCTGGTTGCTCCCGAGGGAGAGGAAGGACGTGGCGGGGGAGGAGGGGGCTGCAGCCCTTCTCCAGAGCCTACTGAACCCCTGTAGGCCCTCACTGCCCCGACTGGGGGCCCAGTCAAGTTGGGGACGGGGGTACTGCTCTCTTGGTAGGTGGGCGCAGCAGCTCAGGGAGGTGGAGAATGGCCCAACACAAGTGCCCTGTCCCTGCCTCCTTGTCCCCTCCCCCACCCTTCTTCTCAGCAGCCAGATGGGCCTGAAGGTGCCTTGGGACTGAGCAGGGCCTGCTCTCCCCCTGGGCTTCTGCCCTGGCCGGGAACCCTCCCTCCCTCCTGCCAACACCCCACTCAGGCCCTGTGGAATGGCCGAGGGGGTGGAAGCCCCAGGAGGAGGAGGAGGAGGGGAGATGGAGGCCCTAGGAGCAGAGGAGAGGGTGGTCCAGTGGCCGAGGAGGCTTGGGCAGGAGGGGGCTGCCTGGGTGGTACCTACTGGCCTCCTGGCTTGACTCCAGCCACGTCCTGCTTGGCCCCACCTTGAGCTTCAGGCCAGAGTGAAGCTGGTTCAGAGAAGTGACTCAGTGCTGCAGCCATGGCTCTCACTGGCCGGACAGTCCCCTGCAGGCTTCAAAGGGGACACTCAGGACCTGGGCTTCCCTCTGGCCTTGGGGGTGGCCAGGTACCTGGGGGCCATGTGGCAGCTGAAGCTGGAGCATCCCAGTACCCAGGGCAATGGAAGGTGGGACCAGGGGGTCCCACCTGCCTCCTGGATGATGAGGCCAAGGAGTTTCAGGTCAGAAAGCTGGCTTTGCCCTCTCCTGCCCCTCACCTCCAGAACCGACACAGACAGCCATGCCCTGACCAGCTGCTGCCCCAAACCTGGCAGTGGAAAGAGGAGACACAGGTCCTCTGCCAGGGGCTAGCATCTCTTGCAGAGCCTCAGGCTGTGACTCATGACCTGTGGTTGCTGCTGGGACCTCTGGTGGCTAAAGGCTGGGGTCCCTGTGAGACTCAGAAGCAGGTAAAATAACTCCAGGTGCACAGCCGCTTGTGCTAGGGGGCCCCCAACACACTCCTACCCGTTGGCCTGCCAGGGAGGCCAAACAACCGTC